>RXIC02000442.1:0-10000 GCA_003952965.2 Morella rubra | reverse complement strand
TATTTTTATATTGCTACTTTTGATCATTTTTAATTTTTTCATTTATGATTCTCTTATTTTTTTTAGTGTTTTTCCATTCATTTTTCAATTCGTTGTGGTATTTTTTTTTGTTCTTGTTGTTATGTTTTTTGCTTGGATATGTTTCAGTATGCATTTTTTTTTTTTAATTGTGTTTTTTTTTTTTTTTTTTTTTTTTTTTTTTTTCCTTAAATTTTTTTTAGTTAATTGTTATGATAGATAGTAATTGTTCTTTTAAAATTGTTTTATTTTCAGATTTTAGTTTTTTTCTTGTGTTCTCGTTTTTTTTTAGGGTATATTGTTTTTTTTGATATTTTATTTTTTTTTTTTTTTTTTTTGTGGGTTATTATATTGATATTGTTCTTTTTATTATTTTTGTTATTTTTTTTGAATTTGAAGGTGTGTGTGTCATTCAATATTCATATATTTTAGTTTAATATATTTGTATTTTGTTGTCTTATGTTTCATTTTGGTATTATATAAAATTTAATAAGGTTCTTTAGTTTTTTTTTTGGTTTGTATTTTTTTTTTTTTTTGTCTTTTTTCTCGTTTTACATTGTAAGGTTTAGCTTAGTTAAAAGTTTTGGTGTATTTATTCTTTGAATATTTATTTGTCTAATCATTTTTCATATTATAATGTTTTACTTCAAATAGTTATTTCAATGTTAGTATTATTTTATATATATTTTTTCTTTTGTTTATTATTTATTTTTTTAAACCACTTCATGTTTATCATTTCTATTTTATCTGATCATTAGTTTCTTTTTTTTGTTGTAGCTGATCATGGTGTCCAGTTATTGTGTCTTATTCTTACATGATCTTTGAGGTAGATGGTTTGTTATCTTTGTTTTTTGCGTTGTATTATTTTATATTAAGCTTATATCGTGTTCCTTTAGTTTATATTTCTTGTTAATAACATACAGTGTTGTTTGTGTTTCTATGTGTTATGTTATTATATCTCTATTTTATTATTTGATTATTTTTTTTTTTTTGTTTATTTTTTTTAATTGTTTATTTTGTTTTTATATTTTTCATTTTGTATAATGTGGCTTTGTACTTTTTGTGCAGATGAAATCTTAGTGTCTTTTCTCTCTGGTAAAGTGATAGTTATGTTGTGCATTTGCGTTCAATTTTGTCTAATTTCATTTACACAAGTTTTAGCAGTTATGTGTTGTAAGTTTTGATAGCTGTCTCACTTTTTTGGGTCTTTTTTTTTTGTTTTCTTTTATGGTTAGTGATTCTGATGATAGTATTTTGCATATTAGGTCTATGTGTATTCAATTTGATTAACTTTCAGTTTTTTCAATATGTTTCTGGGTTTTTAGCATCCTTTTTCTCATTTCATTGTTACATATTGTTTCTTGTATGTATTTAGGTGTTTGATGTGTAATAGCTGCTTTACACTTATATTTATATATTTTTTGTTCCTTTATGTTGATTGTTATTCGAATGGTATAGTATGTTATCATGTTTTTGTGTTATAGTTCGGTTTTATTGAACTAACTTTGTTTTTTTTTTTATTTTTCAATATTTCGTCATGCTCAGTCTCTTCTCTTATATTTTTGGTTTCTATTGTTTAGTTGATTCGGTTTTTAATCAATTTATATTTCAATTTTTGACTTTGAATATTATTTTTTTTTTTTCTTTTTTTTCTTTTTCCTCTTTTCTATTTTTTATTGTTCAATTTATTTGGTTTATATTTGTGTAATGATAATTTATATTATTTTAATTTTATTACTGCTTTTCGAGTTTGTTTGTTAGTATTGTTCATAATATTATTTATCTTTTTTTTTTTTTTTTTTCGGTATTTTTATAGTTGTATATAAACTTATTTGGGTGGTTGCTGTATTGTTAATTCTCATTACTTAAATTTCTTGCACTTCATCTCGTTATATTTCAATTTCTAGTTTCATATTTTTTGTATCAGTCTTCGAAGTGGCGTTGATTTTACTCTTTTTTTAGTTTTTGGATTGGTATTGGTTTTTTTTGGAGTATCTTTTGATGCATCTCTTTGTTAACGTTCTGAAGGGTTTATATGTTAATTTTTTTCTTTTTTTTTTCTCTTTTTCTTTTTTGTTTTTTTTTTTCTTATTTTATTTGATTTTTTTTTGGTTTTTTATTCTGCTTTTTTTAGTTCAGCTAAGTGTGATAATATTACGTCGTTATTCTTTTGCTTTTAGTTTTTGGTTTGTATAGTTCGGGTTATTTTAATTAGTTTTTTGTAAAATTTTCAGATAAGATTATATAATTTTGTATGTCTTCAATGTTCGTTCATTTTTTTTGTTTTTTTTTCTTCATTTTTTTGCTGTGTGTCTTACGGTTTGTTTTCATATATTTTTTGTTTCTTTTTTTGCATTTTCTTCGTTTTTGTGTGAGTTATGTCAATAGTGTTTTCTATTCTTTTGGTTTTTGTTTATTTTAGTTGTAACATTTTGTCCTGATTTTATTTTGATTGTGATGTTAATATTTCTTTTAGTTAGATAAATTGTGTATCTATTTTTCTTGTGTATTTATGTTTCTTTGCTTATTTTCTAATATTTCTTAATTTTTTTATATTGTATTGAATTTTATTGTTGTGTATTTTTTTTTTTTCTTTCGGTTTTGATTTTTTTGTATTTATTTTTTTGTGTTTTTTGTTGTTTGATTTCTTCATGATTTTTATATGTAGTATGAGTTTGTTTTGTCTATTCTATGCTTTTTGTATTCATACTTGTTTTTTTGGGTTATTTTGGCATTATTGACTTTTTTTGTTTTTTCTATAGTCCTATCGTCTTCTGTCTTGTAGGAGTATTCTATGGGTGTGGTGGTAGTTTTTTTTTACTGATTGTTTTCATTTTTGTTATTACTTCAGTGTCTTTCATTGTGTGGAGTGGCCCATTTGCCTGATAGAATGTCTTTAATGTGAGTGTTCTGCTTTTTATTATTATTTTCGAACTTATCTTTTTTATGATTTTTATTTATTTGATTGCAGTTCAACCATATACTTTTGTTAAATTTCTAGTATTATGTATATAATTGTTAATTTTGGCATTTTATATTTTTCTTCTATACATGATTATGCTCTATCTATTGTTTTTTTTTTTTTTTTTTTTTTTTTATTTTTTTTTTTTTGTTTTTTTTTTTTAATATTTTTTTTTTATTTTTGTTAGTGCTTTTTCATAAATTTATTAGTATATTTTTCTTTTTTTCTTTTGGGGGGTTCCTTGTGTTGTTTTATTGTTTTGTAGTTTAGTTTTAATTTTGATGTCTTGAGTTTTTTTGATGTATTTTTTTTGTGTAGTTATATTTTTGGGTTATTTTCTTTTTATTTTTAGTGGGGTTCTTTTTTGTCTAATTTTTTTTTGTATATGGGATTTTGTTTTTTTGTTTTTTTTTTGTTGTTTTTTTTTATTTAATAACTGTCATATTTTATTTTTGTCTTGTTATTATTTTTTTTGTATGTTTATTTTGAGTATTATTATTATATTTATTATTTTATTTGTGTTTTTTTTGGGCTGTTTTTTCTATTTAATTTTTGTTATTATCTCTTTTTTTTTATTGGTCGTCTTGTTTTTTTTTGTTTTTTTAGTGATGTTTTTTCTTTTTGTTTTTTTTTTGCGTGGAATGTTTTGTTTTTTTGTATAGTTTTTTATATTTTTGTGTTTTTTATGTTTATTTTTATTGGTTAGTTTTAGAATTAGTTGTTTTTTTTTATATCTTTTTGTTTTTTTTTTCAGGATCACGTTTTTTTTTATCTTTTTTCCTTTTTTTTTTTAAAAAAAAAAAAAAAAAAAAAAACATTTTTTTTTTTTTATTTTATTATTTTTTTTGGGTGTTGTATTTTTTTTTTTTTTTTATTATGAATTGTGCTAATTATTTTTGTTTTTCGTTCTGTTTCTGTTTTTTTGTTTGTGGTTCGAGAATTTATTTGGTTGGAATATGTAAATATTTATTAAATATTAGTATAATTATATATTTATATTTTTGTACTTTTTTAATTTATGATATTTATTATTTCTTATATTCTTATTTTTAATTCTTATATTTCTTTTTGGCGTTTTATTGTTATATTTTTTTTTATTCTTTATTTATATTTTTGATTTTTTCTGTTATTTGTTTTTCTTTATATATTTTTATTGTTTTTTTTTTATATTTTTTCATAGTCATTTTTTAAATTTATTTTATATTTTTTTGTATATTAATTTTATTTTTTTTTTATGAATGTAATGATTTTTTAGTATATATTTTTGTTTTTTTTGTAATGGTGTTGTTTAAATTTATTATTTTTTTTATGAGTGTTTTTTATGTGTTATATATAATTTTTACTTTCAATTATGCTTAGATATTTTTGTTTTTTTGTGTTATTATCATGTTTATATGTGATGATCAAATTATTTTTATTATTTTAGTAATGTCTATTTTTTTTTTAATATTTTATTATTTTTTGTGATAGTTAGATATATCTATATTTTTATTTTTAAAAAGATAAATTGTTATTGAATGTTTTATATAGTTTTTAGTTTTTTATTTTTGTTTGTTTTAGTTTTTATTTGTTTTATTTTTGTATTTTTATTTTTTTTTGGGTTATATTCGTGTGATAATATTTTTTGTATGATTGTTATTTTATACTTTTTTATATATAATATTTTTATTTATTAATTATAATATTTTTAATGTTAATAATTATTTTATAAATTACTCTTGCGGTTTTGCTTAGAGTTTGTATAGTTTGTTTTTTTACTCTCGCTTATTTGGGTGTGTATTTTATGTAGTGATGTTGGTTGGTAGTGGATATTAAGTGATATCTTATTCTTATGTAGTTTTTATTGTTGTATGATTTTATGTATGTTTTTATTTTAGGTATTTATATCAAATTTTTTTTTTTTTTTTCTTACTTTTTTTTTTTTTTTTTTTTTTTTTTTTTTTTTTTTTTTTTTTTTTTTTTTTTTTTTTTTTTTTTTTTTTTTTTTTTTTTTTTTTTTTTTTTTTTTTTTCCCCCTTTTTTTTTTTAATATTTGTTTTTTATTATTTTTTAAATTTAATATGTTTTTTTTATATTTTTGTTCATTCTAATTTTTATTTTTTTCACTTTATTTTTGTGTTTTATATATTATTTTTAGTTTCAATTTTTTTGTCTTATTTTGTATGTAATTGTTATTTGAGCTTTTATTAATATTTTTCATAATTTTTTTTTTTTCTAATTATATATATTATATTATTTAAATATTTGTTATTTTATCTATTGTTAATATGTTTGTTTTTTTAAGATTATGATTATTTTTTATTTATAGTTTTTCTGTGTATTATGTTTTTATATTTTAGTAGGTATCTATTTTACGTTTTAATAATATTAATTATTTATATGGTTTTTATATTTTAATGTAGTTTTAGTGATTTATAGGATTATGTATTTTTTTTTTATATTTATCATGTGAGTTTTTTATTTGTTTTTATTTTTTTTTTTTATTTTTTTTTTCTTTTTTTCTTTTTTTTATATTTTTTTCTTTTTTATCTATCGATGCATTATGTCATGATACATAGTTAATAGAGTTTGGCTATTTTTTTTTTATTAGTTTTTATTATGTTTAATTTTAATGTTCTGTTGGGGTTTATTGTGTGTTTTGTGTTTTATTTTTTTTTTTGTTTTTGTATTTTCATTTATTTATTTTTATTTTTGCTTTTTTTTCGTGTTATTAGGTGGGTTATTTATGAGCTTTCTAAGTTTTGAATTTTAGAGGTCTATTATATTTTTTTTATAGTTTAAATTGTTGTTTTTTTTTCGGTCAGTTGTCCAAATTTTAAGCTTTTTCTTTTATATTTAATAATATTATATATTTTATATATTATATTTTATATTTGTTAGTAATCTCTAGATGTATGATTTTTGTGTTTTTTTATAGTTTTTTTTGTGAATAATATGCTTCATATATGTTATATTTATTTTTTTTATTTTTTGGTTTTTTTTATTTTTATTTTTATAAAAAAAAAAAAAAAAAAAAAAAATTTTTATTGTTTTTTTTTTTTTTTTTTTTTTTTTTTTTTTTTTTATTTTTATTTATTTTGTTGTTTTGTTTTTATGATTTTTTTTAGTTTATATTTTTATAATTCTTTATGTAGTTTGTTTTTTTTCTTATTGACAGGATTATTTTGATGGAATGGATGTGGTTTTATGTTTTTTGAGTGTGGTCATTATTGGTGGTTATATATATTTGTGGGTTGTCTGGTATATTTGCTGTACGTTTTCATATTGGAATTGAGTTTGGTTGTTGTGTTCTTATTTATTAATTTTTTGGTTAGTGTTTTTGTTATTTTTTTATGTAGTCTTTTTATATTTTTTTTTCTTTGCAATATATTGGGGTTCATTGATATGATTTGTGGATGCTATGATTTTTTAGTGGTATAATCATATCTATTTGTTATTCTTTTTTTGTATAGATGTATTAGGTTTGAAAAAATGTTTTCTTTTTGTGCATTTTATTTAATTTTTCGTTTTTGTGCTTTATATTATAGTCGTTGTTGTCTAGCCTATTATTTTTTCCCTTGATTTTTTTTGTGGATTTTTTCTTGTTTATTATGTGTATTGCTAATTATTTATGTTTATAAGTAATGGAAATGGTGAAATTTTTCTTGTCATTATACGATATTTATTAGAGTTTTGGATTTGTATTGATTTTTTTATTTTTGTAAGATTTTTGTTTTTTATATCATTAGTTATTTGTGGTGATATTATATTTTTTTCTTGGAGAGTTGATTTCTTCGTTTTTAGTATCTTTATTTAAGGTCTTTTGGTTTATATTGTCATTTTATTTTGTGTGGTCGTGTTTTATTTGTTTTAATTTATATGTATGTTAATTTTGTGTTGAGTATGTAATAAATTCAATATTTAATTGAGTTTATGTGTAGTGTTGTTATTAAGTGTTTAATATTTTTGTAAATTGTTATATGAATTATTTATTAGATTTGGTTATCTTGTTATTTTTGTAGGTTGGTATAGTGTTGTTGTTTTTTATGTGTTATTTTCTTTTAGTTTTTTGTTGTTTTTTCTATAAAATGTGTTTATTTAATATATTGGTATGAATAGTATTGTTTATATGATTTGTTATTTGATTATTTTCTAGAGTTTAAGATGTATTTTTTTCGGTGTTATGTTATTATCATTCATTCCAAATGATGGTTTTGTTATTTTGGATGCTTGTTAATTTTGTTTGGTGAATTTGTGTTTAATTATGTGATTGTGGTGGATTTTTTTTATGTTTTGCAGTTTCTGGGTGTATATTAGTGTTTTTGGTTTTTGGATTTGTGGTAATTTTATTTTTTTTGTTTTGATTACTTAATAACGTTGTGAGGTTTATTTTTAATTTTTTATTTTTTTTTTCCTTTTTTTATTTTTTTTTTTTTTTTTTTTTTTTTTTTTTTTTTTTTTTTTTTTTTTTTTTTTTTTTTTTTTTTTTTTTTTTTTTTTTTTTTTTTTTTTTTTTTTTTTTTTTTTTTTTTTTTTTTTTTTTTTTTTTTTTTTTTTTTTTTTTTTTTTTTTTTTTTTTTTTTTTTTTTTTTTTTTTTTTTTTTTTTTTTTTTTTTTTTTTTTTTTTTTTTTTTTTTTTTTTTTTTTTCTGTATTTTGTTTGATGGATTTCTGTGTGTTAGTTTTATGTTGGGCAGGTATTTATCTTATAGTAATAGAATTGATTGTGTATTGATGGGTTTGATGTCATATTTTTTTTGTCGTAGTTTTTATTTGTACGCTTTTGGATTAGTATTTTTTTTTTTTTGGAGTTGAGGGAAGTCAAGTGGGATGTTTTTTCATATTGGATAGATATTGTGATATTGTGGTTATGATATTGTCGTGGATTTATTTTTGTAATAGATTAGGTTTATTGTGTTAATGTTTAGTTGTTTATAATGATATTTATGATTTTATAATAATATTAATATTATAGAGTTGTGTATATTTTTTTTTTCTGTTATGAATGTGTGTGTGATTTTTTTTAAGTGAATGTATGATATTAGGTGGTGTTGTTTTAGTATTTTTAGATATAATGTTCATTCTCTTTATTTTTTTTTTATCTTATATAGTTGTGTATGTTGAATGAATTTGGAGTGTATTAGTATATAAGATATGTTGTTTCTGTATGGATGTATAAGTATTGTGTGTTTATAATAGTTGCTTTATTATTTAATTATATTATTACTTTGATATTTTTTGATCGTTGTGTCTTTTGTTTGAGTATTTGTTGAGTTGTAATTATTTTATATGATCTTTATACTTTTTTTGTGCTTTTTGTTTTGTATTTAAGTGAAAGTATTCTTGAAGTTATAATTAATTATAATTTTTTGTTTGTTATTTGTTATTTTTGCTTGGTTATAATATTTTTTGTTATAATTGTTTTGGTTGGGTTTATGTTTTATTTATTATATTATATTAGATTTCATATTTGTCATATATATTGTAGGTTTGATTTGTTGATAAGTTGAAGTATATATTTGGATTTATATATTTTTTGGGTAGTTTTTTTCTATTTTTTCTAGTATGTTTTTTTGTTAATAATGGTAGTGATATAAGTTTGTTAAGTAAAGTTTATTATTTAAATAATTGTGTGTTTTTTTTTATTGCTTGATCTAGTTTTCAGTGAAACAAATTATTTAATTCGTTGATTTGGACTGTGTTATTCTATGGTTTATTATAATTTTATTTTAAGTTTTGATATATAATATGAGTAGTTATGGTATTTGTTTTTTTGTTATTTTTTTTATTGTGGAAATTTTATTTATATGTTTTTGAATTATTTTATTGTTGATAAGAATATTATACTGTTTGTTTATTTTAATTGTATTGTTTTTTGATTTTTTCTTTTTTAATTGTATTTTTGTTTTTAATGTAATATGGTTATAAGATGGTGATTTTTTTTTTTTTTTATATGAATTTTTAATTGTCTATTATTTTTTTTTTGTGGATTATTTTTCTTTATATATTATTATTGTTTGTTCTATATTTTGTTCTAATTGTTAAATAAGTGTATAAATTATTTTTATGTTTTTATGTTTTTTAAATTTTTTTTTTTAATTTAGATTTTTATTTTTTTTTTTTAAATTTTTGTGTTCTATATTATTTTAATTTTTTTTGGATAATTAAATATATTTTGTTTATGATTATGTGTTATTTTTTTTCTTTATTCCATTGTTTGTTTGTTAGATTAATTTTGTCACTTTTTTTGTTTTTAATTGGATTTGGAATTTTATATGTTATTTGTTTTAATTTTTTTTACTAGTTTTATTTTTTTTTGTGTTAGATTTTTAATTTTTTCATATTTTGTTTGGTTTTATTATTTATTTTTTAGTTTTTAATTTTTTTGTATATAGATTTTTAGTGGGTGATTTTCTGTTTTTTTTTTTTCCGTGCCAGTGTTTCTTATTCTTTTAATATTAATATAGAGATTTTTTATAATATGGTTTTTTATATTTTATTTTTTTTTAAATTAAAAGTGTTTTTTGTATATATTTATATGATTTATTTGTGTGCTAATTTGATATTTTTCTTGTATGGTTAAATATTCAATTATATTTTGGATGTGGTTCTTTTGACTGAAGGGTGAAAGTTGGAGATATAATTCATATATTAATATATTGTGTATTTGGATTATTTAGTAAAGTAGTGGAGTATTGGTTGCTTTTATTATTATTATTTTTTTTTATTTTATTAATTTTTTTTAGTATAATGTATTTCGATTTTTTATTGTTTAATGTATAAAATTATTTTTAGATTATTTTTTTTTTTTCTTGTTTTTTTAATTATTTTATTTTGAAGTATATTTTGTATTATTTTATTATATATTTTTTTTAATTTTTTTCAGGTGATTAATAACTATTTCTTTATTTTTATAGAGTTGGTAAATATTGTGAGATATTTATTTTTTCTAATTATTTTTTTTATTTTGAATTTTACTAATCGTTTATGTTTATATTTTTTAGTTTTATTGTATGATATGGTGTGATTTTGTGTTTTTGGT
>RXIC02000439.1:0-14055 GCA_003952965.2 Morella rubra | reverse complement strand
TAGCAGTTAAATCGCATGAGATCTTGGTGTGTTGGTTTTCTTTCCCACTAAAGAAAAGGCACTTGTTAGTACTGTCATTAGTCTTATCCCCTTAAATTCGATATTAACTTACGGTGATGAGTGGACTCCTAAGTTACAGCAGGACTTGTCAAGACTCGAACCTACACCCTCAGACTCGCAAATCTGATATTTTTCAATTGGCTTGCTTCCACTAGGTCACCTCCTTGGAGGCTTATGCCAGGCTTCTCTCATGAACCATAACCATTAACATTTCTTAAAAGTGTACCTTTGTGATATTTAGCGTATAGGTCAGTGGTTTTTATGTACTAGTTTCTACACCTACCTAAATAACATGCTGGAATCCTAAATATATATATATATATATATATAGAGAGAGAGAGAGAGAGAGTTACATTTCGCGATTAGGGTCACCCCAGTTGTACCAGCCCTTCGGAATGATAATGTCGTCCATATATGTGTAAGCAAAGATCACCCGAGAGAAAGGACCCATGCCCTCCCAAGGAAGAGTGCTCCTGAGCCCGTGACCTTACAGTTGACGAATGAGAAACCCCGTGTCGTCCAAAAGACTGCTCCTCCCTTGCGCTGTTAGGGCCCCCATGTTCTGTGCTATTGCATGCACGTGACATCCCTACATAGATTACAATAATAGTTTGAATTAAAACATAAGACAAACTCCTTGGTTCAATTCTTCTCTCTAATTTCAGCAATGAAAAATGGATAGTTTAACTAAATAATTTAGTTATTAAGTCAATAGTCTAATATAATAATACTCTCATAGCTTAAATAAAAAACGACTAAAGTTTCTGGTTCAATCAATCAAATATGCGATGTCTTACTCTTACCTCGAAAAGAGAGAGGCCGTTGCCAAAGATGAAGTCCACAGAACCTTCATGTAACAATCCTTGTAATAGTGCCTACCCAAATGGTCATAGAGCGTGTCCTGTGCTCCCAAGAATCTACACCCCAAGAATGAGGCTGTATCTGCTGATATTCTAAACGCTACTGCCTGCTTTCCAATTGCCCCGGGTTTTGGAACTGGCGTAGTGTTCTGAGTCACATTCTCTACGACAATCAGAGAGAGAGAGGAGAGACGTAGAGAGAGAGAGAGAGGTAATACCTTGAATGTGATGTTCTTGGCAATGAAATATGGGGAATTCACAGCAAAAGTTGCAGAACCGTAGGTCCCCATTGGCTGCCCTTTTGGTCCAGGTGTTTGGGCTGTGTCTCCCCACTGAACAATTGTCTTATCTGCACCTGCTCCTTCAATGGTTATGAAGGATTTTAGTGGAGGTACATTAACCTTCTCCCTGAAAATTCCAAAATTTCTAATGAGACCCATGTCACTGATGTCACAGTTTCCCAACTACAATTTAAAAAATTACAAGAAAATCTGCACAAAAATTATAATTTTTACGGGTTATAACAATAATATAGAGAAGCAGACAATTCCTCATCTGCAAAGTCTTGCTTTCTCAAAAGGACAACTACTCCAAGAGCATGTTGATCATAGGGAAAAAGACACAATAAGAAACAAAAAAGTGAATATAGACAAGCTCGATAGGAATCGCAGTTCTGAAGAGTCGTATCACTTTGGCGGAGCCCAAAGCAATTAAAACAGTATAAAGCTACATATATAAGTAAACAACAATATAATTAACAGACTTCAATTGAAATTGGACGCCATGGAGCCCGAGTACTCACGTGTAAACCCCTGCATGGACTTTGATGACCACCCTCACAAGGTTGACGAATGGGAGGGAATCAATGGCGTCCTGAATTGATGTGAAATCTCCGGCCGCCGGATTTTTAGCCACTGTGAGAGTGTAAGAAGGGAATAGCTTATTCTTTGCGGTCTTGAAAACCGTATGTTTGAGGCTACCCACAAACTTGACCCATTTCATAAATTGCTGTTCTGAGAATTGGGTTTGGGTCGCATTCGCTGCTAATTGCTTCCCAGCTGAATTCCTCGGTCGAATTCCTTTGGTGTGGCATAGCGTTGGGTTTAAGTTGAACAGCAGCAGAAGAAGAAGAACATAGAAAACGTGTGTTAGTCTAGACATCTCGAAAGAGAATGGAAATGAGAATGCGAGAATGTATAGACGCCGGGAATGTTCTTTGGAATTTAAAGTGCTTTTGAACGCGGTCTGTGCTATAGTTCACACGCACGCACATATAGATATATATACACACATGAAAGCTAGTACGAGTTTTAGGTGGAAAGTGAAGCTGAATTGGAGAATCTGACAGAAAGTGCGAGGTCACGGGTGCTTTTAGTGAAAGTCATGTAGATAGAGAGAGAGAGAGAGAGAGAGAGTAGCAAAATCTGAGCTACAAGACAGGTTGCATTTTTCGCTCAGAAAAACATTTTGTTTCTAAAAGGTTTGAAGCCCTTTTGTTGGGAGTTTGTTTAATGGTGCTGCCCGTGAGTGTTTCTTTCCCTGTTTGTGTGTGAAGTTTATATATTCGTGAGCGATAATGCCATGTTCCGGTGCTACTGTTTATCTCAATGTTTTTGTCACTATTAACTTTCTGCCTCTCCGGTACTGATTTCCTACGCTTCTTCATGTCAGCCAAAAACCATTGGACGCCGAAAATAAGCATGAAAATTAATCATGTTGATCGATATATATAGATTCTATTTGATGCGGGACCAAAAAATATCAGCTTAGAACTAGGCCAAAATGACAGCACTATGATATGTATGCTAGATCATGAAAGCGAAACAATTTATTTTCAAGAAGACCCGTGAATAACCAAAAGGAATGCTGTCACCCTGTACTGTGTCGAATCCGGCCGACATTAAGGAACCAGCCAAAAATTTTCAAGTCACGAGCACCTGTCTACAGCCGGTTACTTTGAGCGTACACATCCTTCTTGATATGGATTGATCTGGTCTTTCTTACACATGTCCAATATTCTCACCAGCTCGCAACCAAATTATTGATTTTACCTTGCAGGACCCCTTCATGTTTATAGAAACCAATGTAAAACTTTGAATTTCTTGGATTTAGTAATAGATAGATTTAATAAACTAATGGGAAGAAAGGAAATTGGGTGGCTGCAAAATAAGTAAGGGTGGGTATTGGAAGGGATGAAATCAGAATGTGTCCATTCTACTAGTAACTAGAATCACATTTTTAGTCTTGGTTCCATTCTAATAAATATCAAAATTTGGAACAGATAAAATTGGAAACCGAAAATTCTTATTCCAATATTTGGCAAAGAGAGAAGGGCAAGGAGGGATTGAAATTCCAAGAAGAACTGAAGATAGAGAGAGACAGGCGGTCGTTGGCAGCGGCTCATGAGTGGCTGGACCTAGACGGTGTGACAGAGAGGGAGAGGAGACTCAATTCGGTTAAAGAGAGAGATACCAAAGGAATATGTTAAGCCTAAAGGGGTTATCGAATTGGGTCAAAAAGCATGTTTTATATCACGGGTATATGTTAAGCCTAAAGGGGTTATCGACTTGGGTCAAAAAGCATGTTTTGGCCCAGGTCACCTCTTTTGTTTATCAGGGCTCACGTCATTTTAAGTCATGTTTTCTTTTATTAAAAACATAAACAAACTGAACTCGCGAAAATTCTGGTTACGGAAATGAAAAAAAAAAACTCATACCGATTTGGTTTTGACAGGAACTTTTCCCCGCACTCCTAAACTAAAGGAGTCTTTCATTGATAATTCGGGCTAGCTCAAGCTTAGTTGATTTATTTGAACAAGAATTTTAAGCTTGTTTAATTTATGTAAACTCAGTTGACTAGTACAAATTCCTATAATTAAGTTCCTATATGTGATTTTAAATTATTTTTATTTATAACAATATTAGTATGCTGGTATTGATGGATATAGATTTTTTGAACTCAGAGAGCCCGTAAGGCCCCTTTAGAAAAGTCCAGGCCTATTTTCAAGTCTATAGGATTCCTCTTGAACCAAGAGCTTGGCTCTGTAAAAGGACCGACAGTTCTCTTAAAGAGAAATCACGTCAAAAATGAAAAGTAAGGCTTAAGGGACATTAATCATCTGATTTCCAAACACAATAGATATTAGAAATAATAAGATCTCGTCATTAAATAAGTGAACAGGAACTATCTTACTACATATCAATAAGAAAGGTAAACAATAAGAGTGGATCCCACATCAATAATAAAAATCATAAGGCGTGAAATAAAAAATAGCTAACGTCGGAGAAAAGGGAGTATGGGTCGGGGCCCAAAAAAGCCCGATCCAATAGGAAAAGAAGAAGGATAAATAGAGCAGCAAGGGGAACAACAAGATATGCCTCTCTCTCTCTCTCTCTCTCTCTCTAAGAATACAAAGAGATTAGATTATAAGGACTGACAATGGCATCGGAGAACTCCCCCTACAAGGAAGACTCTGACTTCAAGTGTGTTATTTTGCCTGCAGGAGGAAGGAAAATGAGTTTGGACCTTTCAACCCATCCCAATTACTGGACTTTGAGTCTAACTCTCTCAGACTTTTGGCTCAGTGAATCTTTGTGATAAGCCGGTCAAAGATGGCTTCGTAAGATATGATTTGAACTTTGACATTTTATATATATATAATAAAAGAGAAAATATATTTTTACTCAATAGATTTCAGGCCGATTTTAAAACATCTACTGGGTTTCAAAAAAAATATTTTTAGTCTTGATCTAGACATTTGTACTGCCCAATCACAACCCGACACATGTCATTAAAATAAATAAGCGTTTCAACATTTTTAAACTTAAAAAATTAAAAACTAAAATCTAAAAATCATAAATTTAATAATAATAAAAATAGAAACTTAGAGCTCTGTTTGGCAACCAAAATTTTTTGAAATGTTTTTACAATCACTTTTGCACCAACTCCAATACCTTTTTATAAATTTCAAAAAAAAAATTATAAACTCCAACACAATTTTTGATTGGGTGGCTGGCGACTTTTTTGTTAAATCTCCTACTGAAGTTAGGTTTGGTGATCTAATTTACTAAAGGCCAAATCTAAGTAAATAAAACAATTTTTTTTTTAATCCAGTAAATTTTGTAAATTGACCTAAAACTTAGTGAGCGAAAGTATATTTTTTCTTCAGAGGCCAATTGATTGCTCGCTGACCGGGTACTCTTTATCCAGGGCGAAGCCAAGATGTTATTTGGGTGGTAAACTTTAATATGATCATTTTTTACGGCTAATGTACAAAATTAAAAAAAAATCCCAAATTTAAATTTTTTTCTTAATTTTTGTGGCCTTGAGGGGTGGGGATATCTTAAGAATAAAGAAGATGAATAAAATCAATTATGGATAATTTTATGTTGAGAGCAATGAACATGTCAAGTATGTAAAGAGAATGAAAATGAAATATATTTTAATTTTATTATGAATGTAATTCTCCCTCTAAATGTGGACATGTATAAATTCGACCTTGATTTTCCTGGGTAGATAAAGATATACGATACAACAACTTGTGAAAGAAAAAAAAATATAATGTTTGGTTTATTATCAGCAAAAGCTAGGTTGGTTGATTTGAATTTTATAGGTTCATAAGAATAGTTTATCTAATTAATTTAGATAATAGAACCTTAACTATAATTAATATCATTTGAATAAAGGTGTACACAAAACTGATCGTGAAATTTATTTATAAGAAAAATGAATCAAACCTTGTAGCGCATGAAGAACTCGCGCGAGTTGGTAAATAAATAAATAAATATGAAAAAAAAAAATGTCGAGCTCAACTTGTGTTCAAAACAAAATTAGATGAACAAACTTGAACACTCAATAAGTGGTTTGTTTATAACGAAAAAAATTACTAATACTTAATTTCTTTGCTAGTGCTATTTAGGGGATTTTCGTTTTATAAAAAAATTCAAAATTTTTTAAGATTTTTGATAAAATAATGAATATTTATGTAACTTGAAGTTTTATAGATTTTTATATAAGACCGGACAAATTATATTTAGAGGTGAGTGTGAGTTTAAAATTTAAAAAATTAAAGCAAATTCACTTTAGGGTTAAATACTCTAAAGAGGATGATTAATTGTACGTTTAATACACGGCTTCCTTTACGAGGAATATCATTCCCATACTAAAAACATTTGCATATAAATTGTAATTTTTGTTTATAGTCACTACGAAATAACGTGACTTTTACATACTTCGAAGGCATTGCCAAGATATGATACAACAGTAATCTCAACATGGTCCCGTGACCCGGTCGGTCCCAACTACCAAATGGTAGTCACGAGACTAGTGGCGGGTCACAAGAGCTTATGGAAACTGCTTACCGAGGCAGCCATTTTATTATAAGAGCCGTCATTATCTAATTTAACTGAAATTAAATAAAAAAAATTTGTTAACCAAGTTCTGCTCTAAAAGAATGTTATCATTTTAAGCATCCTAAAAAATCTTAAAAAGTTTGAAGGATTTCAATTCATGGAAAATATAATATATTTGTTTGAATAATAAGGGAAATTCTTTGTACTTAAGACTTTGTGTAAGAAATTAGACCTGACTTTAAGTAGAAAACGCACTAAAGGACCGGAAGCGTAACCGCGAACTTTGAACACTCAAACTGACCCTACAATCAAACTATCAATTAAGTCAACAACGTACTTGTAGAGGACTGGAAGCGTAACGGCGAACTTTAAACGTGTATGTTGGATGATCATGAGAATTTAATGAAGGCTTAATCACTCAATGTAGACATTACGCCAATCTTCTGAATTTTTCAAATGCCTTAAACTTCTCTCTCAGGAAATCCATTCAAGTGAATCTTGAAAAGCCTCTAAGACTCATCACCACATCGGAACTCCAACAACCAAACTCATTTAGTACTCAGGCTTCACAATATAAGGTTGGATTCAATGTTGATTTAATGAAAAAAAAATCTGATCGATTTAGGTCAAGAATTACTAAGAGATTTTTATCTCTCAAATAAGGGATCTCCTTAAGGTTACAAGTCAGCATCTCAAATTATATAAAGGTTACCTCAAGTTTCAAGTGGAATAGAACTCTGAAAATTAGGGATTTTTGAAAATCGTCGATTCTCACTCAAGCCAAGGTCGAGCGGTGGTCGAGTGAGTTTTTCTATGAAGTCTTTACTCGAGCCAGGTTGTAAGTAGTAGATGAGCGAGAACAATCTGTAACTCACTTACAACCCTCCCTCAAGCCAAAGGTGAGCAAGAAGACCTTGTGAGATTCTTTCATAGAGTTCACTCGTTGAATGATTCAGCCACTTGATCGACATATCTCATTCTTCACCATAAACTTGAGAAACTTCTTTAATTTCTTAAACATTTTGACCAAACATAAGATTAATAAATTACAACTCAATTTGGACTTCATTTGGCATGAAATTTCACCAATACAAATGACACTAACAAACTCTACTTTTGACAATTCCGTGACAAAAGATGCATTTAAGGAAAAAAAAAATAGAGCTCTACCTTTGCCAATCACCAAAACAAAAACTTGTTTATAAAGATACTTAACCCTATGACCTTATATAAGTTTTCATGAGTCTTTCCATCTGTTACCTGAAACGGAATCTCATAGACCAAGTGAAAGTAGGGAAAAAAGAGTAGATAATCAAATTGCACAGACAGGTCCAAAGAAGATGGGAGAGAGAAAGAAGAAGGAATATCAGATGCCGGAGGAATCGAGCGGGAAGGATCAATAGATGGAAGAATGGATGGATAGGGATCAGAGACAGGAGGAACGAAGGATGAAGAAGGTGACTTAAGGAGTGGATGAAGAAGGACGAAAAGCCCGCTAAATATAGGAACAACACTAAGAAAAGCCTCACGACAGTAATGGATTTCTAAACCTGAGAATGAGGCTCAGAGGAAGGAAAGAAGATAGAGAAAACCTTGATCAGTTGTTGTATAAAGCAAGCCGCTGTACCAAGCAACCATAGAGGAGATTTATTTGTCTGGTGGTGGACTGAAATGTGTCAATTATATACAAGCAAATAACAGAGCTGATATCAATGGACTCACCAACGAGATGACAATATAGAAAACAAACTCGGGCCAATGGAAGAGTAAACAAATGAGAAACTGGGAACAAGTTCGTGAATGATATGCGACTCAAAACATAAGTTTCAGGAAGAAACTCAGAGGTAAGCAAGAAATTCATAAGAATCCCGACGTTGAAAAAGAATTAGCATCATCGCCTCTATAAGGATAAGATAGAAAAGAAACCCTAAGAACATGCAAGGTCCGGGCAACGATCTCGAGTAAGATACTGATTGCGAAAAAACACAATGAAGCTAGACTTAACCTCATCAATAGCTTGAATGTTGGAGTAAAACTCATGCACAAACAAATAGGATGAAACTGAAAGATTTGAAAGGAGTGGTTCCCATCCACGAGTTTGAAAAAGCAAAGGAATTGAGGTATGACGAAGCTCAAAGAGAAGTAAATCATACTCAACAAGCACGAGGCACTTATGAAGACTCGAGTGGAAGCGCTTATAAGCATGAGCATCCACAAATTTAGTAGAATCAGATGGAACGAATTTCTGGTGCGAAGTCTTAGCGAATTTGGAATTTTTTATTTTTGTAGAATGCATAAAGTTAACCATTTGAGAAAGAAAACACGAGACAAATAAGATCAGAGTTTATTCAATGAAGACCACATTTGTGAAATATAACTCCTCATTGACTGAATAAAATGCATAAAAACAACATCAAACGGCATATAAACCGCATATCACAAACAAGGCAAAAACAACCTCACAACCAACGCACAATCAAACCGAACATAAAACACCCATTTGATCAAAAGGGAAATCATACGAAAATTTGACACAAACGCACAAATGTAGAGATAAAGAAGGATAACACACAAGACAATGAACAAAACATGATCAAACTACACCAGAGTCCGAAAAGTGAAGAAATGCCCCAGAAGGCACCTCTATCACAAACCAGCACAAATCTAAGCAATTATATGAGTCTTAGAGACAAAAGAACATAAAATAGGCATATAAATAAAAGCCCTAACCACATTCCAACAAGCCACAATAAATTCGAGCATTCTTAGACTGTTAAACATTCAAGATGGAAGGTTATAAAAGAGAAACAGAGCATCGAAAAGGTTTGAGAGAATGCCAAGAGTGAGTTTGTGAGAACGATTCGTTTTGAATACACGATCAGTCTGGTATTTATACACAAACAGAGACTTGAAAGAGCTCGTAACAACTTAACAAATATTCTAACTGTCTAACAGCTGTCAAACTATCTAACAGCTTTACCGCGTCACTTAAGATAAGTTACAGAAATAATACATCAGTTAATACTCCCCCTCAAAATGGAGTGTGTATGTTAAGTACACTCATCTTGGAAAGCAAATAATGTAATTGAACCAAGCCTAATGCCTTAGTGAGAAGATCTGCAACTTGATGCTTAGTAGAAACATGAAAGGTTTGAAAAATGTCAGCACTGATCTTATCCTGTATAAAGTGGCAATCAAGTTCTATATGTTTCGTACACTCATGGAACACTAGATTGGCAGCAATATGTAACGATGATTGACTGTTACAAAATAACATAACAGGCTGTGGATGTAAGATCTGAAAATCAGCAAGAAGGTATAACATCCACTGAACCTCAGAGACAGTAGCAACCATCGCACGGTACTCAGCCTCAGCTGATGACCGAGAAATCGTAGGCTGTTTCTTTGATTTCCAAGAGACAAGAGACTCTCCAATGAAGACACTATATCCAGTGACAGATCTACGAGACTCAGGACATACTATCCAATCAAAATCTGAGTAGAATTTGATGTGAACAGGGGATGCAACAGAGAAAAATAAACCTTGACCAACAGTTGCTTTGAGATATCTGAGAATGCGATAAGCAGCTTGTAGGTGAGGCTCACGGGGTCATATTTTGAAGCATGAGGATCAAACTTTATTCTGTGCCGTGAAAAGGTGGAAGCAAAACAAAGACACCCAAAGACTTTTAGATGATCATATTTTGGTGGAATTGAAAACAAAACCTCATAAGGAGATCTGTTATATAGCAATGGTGTAGGAGTCCTATTAACTAAATAGACAGCAGTAAGAACACTATGGTTCCAAAATTCTAAGGGTATATGAGACTGAAAACGTAATGCTCGAGCCATATTGAGGATGTATTGATGCTTTCATTCAACAATACCGTTTTGTTGAGGAGTTTCAACACATGATTTGTGATGAATATCTCCATGGGAATTGAAAAAGGAATGAAGGTTAAACTCAGCGCCATTGTCAGTTCTCAATGTTTTGAAATTAATATTAAACTGAGTTTTAGCCATGGAAAAGAAAGAGGGAATACGAACAGCAGTTTCAGATTTATTCTTCATCAAGTACAACCAAGTTGATCGACTAAAGTCATCAACAATGGTTAAAAAATAGCATGATCTATCCATAGTAGAGGTTGACATAGGACCCCGTACATCTAGATGAACCAAATCAAAAATATGTTGAGAAGAATGAATGCTGACAAGAAAAGGCAACTTTCGTTGCTTTGCTAGAGGGTAGACAGTACAAGGACTAGAATGAGAATCTAGTATGGCTAGATTATTTTTTTGTAACAACTTTAGAATAGGAAGGGAAACGTGACCAAGCCCACAATGCCACAGATTATTAGAAGGAGAAATAGAACTAGAACATACAGCAGAAGCAACTGGACTACTATCAGGAGGGATCAACACGTGATATAAGCGGGCCCTTTCTTCAGCTAATCCAATCGTCCTCCATTTGTATGGATCCTGAATATAACAGCAACAGAGTGACCATTGGAAAGCATAACAGTAGATGATACTGCTGATATTATATGAGTAATAGAAGACTTGGAGTGCACCATGTGATCGGTGGCTTCGGTATCAACAATCCAATTAAAGGAAGAATGAGTGATAGAAGGTAGGCAAAACGCAGTACCTGTCATGTTGGCAGAATAGCAGAAGCTATTTCTCGCTGCTTCTCTTCTTGCATAATCAACAAAAAAAAATTGTTGATAGGTGGTAGTGGATCGCAAGGTAGGATCTGACCTCTAATGTTAGAGTAGGATTCCTTGAGTCCCATGAGAAATTTCATAACATACTCTTGTTATTGGAGTTCAATCAGTACCTTCATTCCTCCACACGAACAAGGAGGAATAAGTCTATAATTGCTAAGTTCATCCCAAAGCCCCTTCAGCTTGGTGAAATATGCACTAATGGTTAATTGATCTTGAGAAAGGCTAGATATAGCCTCCTGCAACTAGAAAATACGAGGTCCATTGCCTTGAGAGAATCGGTCCTTCAGATCTAGCCAGATTTCTTGTGCTGTGTCTATGTAAATCACACTTGTAGCAAGATCCTTTGAAATGGAGTTCAATATCCAAGATGTGACCATATTATTACAGTGTAACCAAATTCCAAATCAAGAATCCTCTACACTTGGCTTTTTGATCGATCCATCTATGAATCCGATCTTGTTCTTTGCACTTAAAGCCATCTCCATTGAACAGCTCCAGGTAGGATAATTGTTGCCTAAAAGCAATTTTGAAACTATCTCCATGATGAAGATAATATGGGCCAGAATTTTCATCATTGAGAGTATTCATCAGAGGAGGTGATTCAGAAATAGAAGGTGTTTTAGTAGCAGGAGGTGATGTAGAGATAGGAGGTGTTGCAAAAGTCATGAATTAAAGAAGCTCTGATACCATGTTAAACATTCAAGATGGAAGGTTGTAAGAGAGAAACAGAGTATCGGATGGTTTGAGAGAATGCTAAGAGAGTGAGTTTGTGAGAATGATTCGTTGTATTGAATACACGATCAATCTGGTATTTATACACAAACAGAGACTCGAAAGAGCTCGTAACAACTTAACAAATATTCTAACTATCTAACCTGTCTAACTATCTAACAGCTTTGCCATGTCACTTAAGATAAGTTACAGAAATAATACATCGGTTAATATAGACAAACCTCACAAAAGGAACTGTAATTTCCAAATTGACAAAATTTCGTGAATAAAATTGAGCATTTGATGAAAAACATGCAAGAAATGAGTAAACAAATAAAATTCCTCAAGAAATTTAGCCAAAATAGTTCAAATTTTGACAAATTGGGAAAGTATGCATAATATGACCCTAATTACGAAAATTGAAGCAATTACATCAATTAAATTAGGCGTTGATGAGAAAAAGGCATAGGATGATAAAATTATCAAAACCCCGAAGGAAATGTAAGCAAACCGCATTCAACTTTGACAATTTCGGAACACCTACAGATTAAGAACCCTAATTATACAATCAACCTAATTGCAGGAAATTAGAAGCAGATTCTATATGAACCCAAAATTGAAATTTGATGAAATAGCATAGTTTAAGCCTTGAAATGTGAGTGATATGAAATCCATCAAATTGCAACAATGTTAACCCAAAGAATCCTAGCTCCCAATTATCGAAATCAAGCACAAATAAGGAAAAGTAATCAGCAGATTACCTTGACAATGACATAAACAAGTAGAAATAGCAATTGGAAGCAAATGTGCCTATTAAACAGATATGAATATGTAACTAGCGCAAACACCTAATGCTAGACCAAATAATGCCATACATGTTTTTTTTTTCTAATAATTTTGATAATGATTTAAGTTTGTATTTTTGAAAATTTCCATTATATTTATAGTTTTTTATTATATTTGTCAAATTATATATTTTTATAAATGTTGCACTATTTTATCTTGGTCTTTTTATTTTTGTAAATATTTTTTGTTAGTTTGATATTTTATCTAATTTTATAATTTTTATATTTATGAAACTATTTTCTAATCATTTTGAAATTAAATATTTTTCTTATTTTTTATTTTTTTGCATATCATAATAACTATAAAATAATATTATTTAATTTAATGAAATATAAATCATTCTAAATTTTAATCCACCAAATAATCTCTAACAACAAAATAATCTTTAAATATTTGAATTTTAAAATTTGAAACCAAAACCAAAAAACTAAGACCCTTTTCCAAACAAGCCTAATGGGCCTTCTTTGGAATTAGGTTTCGGTGTTGGTTTTGTTTGTGGTTGAAATATTAATATATAATTCAAAAAATAAGAAAATTGGCAGTTTAATCATTCAATTTTGTTCACTTTTACGTATTAATCATTTATTTTCAAACTTCAAAATTATGATCCTTCAATTTTTCATTTTTTATTTTTATATTTTTGTATCTAAGCGTTGAACCCAACTCTTCCACCAGTGCCACTCAACGGCCAACTAAGCACTCAACAGCGTCAGCCATCTTAAAGGACGTTTCTACGAGGAAATCAATTAAATGGTTACATAATGCATAAATGTCAATAAAATTTTAAAAAAATAAAAAAAAAATTTTTTTTGAAAATTTAGTAAAATATAAAAAAAAATTAAATTTTTCAGAAAAAATAAAAAAAAATAACTTACAAATATTAAGAGAAAAATTTAAAACCAAATTGAGGTCACAATAAAAAAATCACCAGCTAAAGAAAACTAAAAATTTAGGGGTAATTTCAATTTTACATAGTTTTTCCGTCTAACTTAACGGCTGATTTGGACGGAAGGCATACTTTGATTATTTTGGAAACTTAGAGGGCATAAAAATTCGTTTTGATAGTTAGGAGGGCAACATTGATTTTTTTTCATGGTTAAAGGGCGAACAATGAAATTATCTCCAAAAATTAATAAATAAACAAATGTTAAAATCAATAAATAATATTAATTTAAATTTAGGGTCATATAAAAAATAAAAACTAATTACAAAAGTCATAAAACAAATTTATACTTAAAAATTTAAGTCCATAAATATTTGAAAGAAATTCCATGCTCTCCCCATCATCTTCCTACAATTGTTTCTACAACCAGATATATTGAAAAAAAAAAAATTATCATTGAGTATTATCTATAAACACAATCTCCACCTTCATTTCTCTTCTCCTTACCCCCCATATTGTTGTTGAGTATGTAACTAGTAAAGACCATAATGTGAGTAGTTTGATTCCAAAAATATAAGGATTAATATTAATACATTTACCGCGGTTTCAACTATATT
>RXIC02000436.1:0-148746 GCA_003952965.2 Morella rubra | reverse complement strand
AAAAAAAAAAATTTGGCAAGGGAAAAACAAAAATTTCTGCCTTTTTTGAGTCGGACTCGACCAATTTCAGCTTCAAAAACACGACACACTTGAAAACGAATATAGAATATATGCTTTATTTTGTAAGGAAAAACGTCACTTTTAACCTTTTAAACTTACATTAAATATTAGAAAGAGATCTAAACTATTAAAATCATCACATTTAGTTCCAATACTATCAAAATGCATCAAAAATAGTTTGGTCATAAGATTCAACAGTTTAAATATATAGAAAATAAACTAGATGGCACAATTTTTGACAATTAGATCTTATAAGAAGTGGTTGATGAATTTTGATAATTTTTAAGATTAATGTGACAATTTTTATAATTTAGACCTCTTTGATATTTTCATGTTAGCTATAGGACTAAAAATAAAGATCCCATTTTTTATTTCAAAACTTCAAAAAGAACTACCTCCAACTTGCTTATCAAATCCTTCCGAGTAGGCTGATAACCAGCACTGGAATACAAAAAGCTCTGGTCAAATGACGAGGGAAATTCGCTCAGAGTAGTGTAGAATAAGCGGAAAAGAGATAAATAGGGGAGAAACTATAGAGTGCCCGGGAAAGGCATATATGTGAAGCATAACAAATGTCAAATTCATTACTCATCTCAGAATTTTCTACTACAAAATGAACTGCAAAAAGAATTCCCATGGAAATGACGAGAACGAAAAGAATGCTAAAAAAAGAAGACACTCCCACACCTACTTACCTTAAGGACCTACTATCCATCACCGAGCCTAAACTCTAACCTTAAACTTGCACTTTTCTCTACCCACTTTTCAGTTCTCTCGTTACAAGCCTCCCCTACTAGCTAAATATGCTCATCTATTGCTCTATTCCCCCCCATTCCATCCCTGTACAAAAAGCAACGAGCGAAAGAAATCAAATAACTGAGTAATGACATAAGAGAGGAAAGCGGGGAGGCAGTGAAGAAAGAGGGTTCCTACAGGGAACGAATACTCTCATCCTCCCTACATGTAGTCCAACCCAAGATTGCTATTTGCGTTTGGAATAAGTTCTGGCAAGTTAGCCACGGTTGGTGGTGTTGCAGGGATAGCATCCTTATCGCCAGTCTTGGTTCTCATTTCAAGCACCTTCTTATGGGAATTGGAGTGCACAGATGGAACAAATGTTGGGCTTGCCGCGGGCCTGTATTCAGGGAAGAGCCGGCCAGACTTGTAGCGAACACCACAGGCATTGCAAAGGGTTTTTGGTCCCATTGGTCCAGCCCTCCATTGGGGAGTCTTTGTTATCTCACAATGCATGCATTTCCTGACACCTTGTGACGGGGGATTCAGATTCGTTTCCACAGGGCCTAGTGGAACCGTCAATTTTATTTTCTTCTTCTTCTTGTGTTCCGCAGTGGCTTGTTTTGGTATCTTGATCGACAGACGAGACTCTGCAAAATTCTCGGAATCTGAAGAGACTCTTGGTGCAACGAATGGTTGAGGAGTCTCAGTGATGGAGGACGTCGGGGAAATAAGATGGATTGCTGGGCGAGGATTGAAGGTTGCAGGGCGAGGGCGCTTGCTCCGAGCACGCCCACGCCGGCCAGGGGTGATGGTTTCCGGGCTGCGCGGGACATTCTTCTCGACCGAGCAGGAGCTGCTGCTGTCAAGGACAGAAACCGGGCTGGAAGTCTGGAACTGGCGATGGGATGATTCCCTGTTGATGGAGGACTCCTCCCTCTTCATGGTAAGGCTTCCACCAGTGAAAGAATCCTCCACAAAGTTTGAAAGCCATTCAAGCTGAACAATGTCTTCATACTATAGAAGAAAGAAGAAACCAAAACAGGATCAGAAAGAGCTCTTCTCATTCATCCAAGAAAACAATTAAGCACCCAAAGACAATTAATATATGTCCTAACATTTTGGATGTTATTTTCTAAAATTAACAGACCAGTATAAATGATGAATGGTTGATCTCTGCAACTTTACACCAAGAATCCCTCTGGGTTCATATTAATAAATAAATAAAAAAAACGCTCATCCATATCAGGTAAAAGCTCTTAAAGGTCCAAACATCCAGGCTGGTTGAATTCAATTATCTGACCAACAGGCTTAGAGAAAGAATTCATTGCATAAAGCACAATCACATGTCAAGATTAGTTACTGGGTGAAAAAGGTGGCCTCAACACCGACTGAACCAATAATAATTGTCGACAAGTTAAGAAAGCCACACAACTTTGCACATGATCATAATTGACTTTTTCTTTATCCTTTGATTTTTAATTAAAAATCAAACGACAAATCACGTGACCTCCATTAATGCCGCTCAAATTATATAAAAAAACAGACTGATGACTCTAATCGCGGAGTAGCCGGTGGAATGCCATGCCAATGATGACATGTCACTGTCCCGCCGACAAGGGTTTCGACGTCATTTTGCAAAAATACCCTTCCCCCCACAGGATTTTGAATTCGGAACACAAATTCGAAATTCCTGTCAAAATCACTCGCGTTTTGACTAGTGGCATGGAGGAAGTGTACAACATGTCACGCGGTCTACCAGGCTGGCACCGCTTAATTGCAAAAATCAAACAAGTACTAGTGTCCAAAATTTACTGCCACTTCTGACGTCATCACCAACCAAATCGAAACGAAGCAAAATTACCGTGGGCCAAAACGAAAAACCCAAGTCAAGTTTGGAATTATGTATTTTCTGGTCTTGAAATTTATATTTTAAAACAGCCAAAAGCTATTGTAGTGCCACGTGTGCTAGGAGCTGCGGAAAAAACTTACCGGAACAGAGAGCTCGGCGGAGAGGTCCGAGGCACTGTTAGCGGAGAAGACCGAGTCGGAACAGGGAAATGACTCGGTCTGACTGGGCCAAGTGCTGGGGAAGGCGTTGCAGTCCCCGCTGCCAAGCGCGGCCTCGACGTCATCGTCCCCCGGGAAATCAAGCAGGTCGTCGATGTGGTCAAAGAAGCTGCCGCAGTCTATCTCGTCTATGAAGTTTGGTCCGATCATTGTTCCAAAATTTGCCTGAGAAAATGCAAAAGAAAATGAGGGCAGAGCAGTGGGAAAAAAATGTTGTGTGTAATCGTCAAATTGTAGCAGGAGATGGATGCTTTTTGGGGGCGAGGGCAATGCGTCAATTATTAGGCCAACGCACGAGCCGTGTGGCCCATTTTAGCGGATGGTACTAGAATACGTTAAAATACAGAATTTAATTCTGCACCCTTTTGCAATAAAGTAGCTAGAAAGTCTGAAACGGAAATGAAACAAATGGAAGATTATCTTCTTGCGTAGTACGACATTGAAGGCGTAACTGAGATTTCAAAAGGGCGCAAGTAAGACATGGCGCAAGGTAGCGCCAACTGTTCCCTGAATACGCCACTGCTGCTATTTGCAAATGGGGTGTGACTTCCAAGGAAGCGATTCTTTAGTCCAAAAATGGCAATTCAATACTTGCCATAGGAAAGGAGAAATTTTGTAAAGAGAATGCAGAGTTTACAGGGAATTTGTGAAGCAAACCTTGCAAATTTCTACCGAAGCGCACTCCCAGCTGAGTTGTTCTAAACAAAGGCCGATATCTTGGAGTACAACAAGCAGATATGGAAATTTTCACTGAAACTGAGGCATTCAACCTCGAGTCCTGCAGAAATCAGAAATAAAAGGTCATTTTGAGCACAGACGGTACCTAAGACGTCTACCGTGCGTTTCAGCTATAAAAAGAGTGCAGTAAGACTTTCCGAATTTCACGAAAACATTAAATTCAACAACTGCTCCTTTGTGTACTGTTTGGTTGCCGCGAAACCGGGATAAAAAAAAAAAAGTGCAGATACATTGACGAATGGGGTCTAAGGAATTTATTTTTCTGAGCTGTTACACGATTTTCTGAACCAAATAGGAGATAGTCTATGTTCTGAACCATTTTGCTTTTCTTTTCTTTCATCCCGGCTTCTCAGTAACCAAACGACGAAATACTGGTAAAAACCACAAACTTAAATCCTACCGACAGTGAAATTCCGAAACTCAAACGTTGCCGACACAAACTTTTGAAAGTTTGGGAAATGAAAATCACAAAATGCAGAGCCAAAGCTGAGCTTAGAACCTATAATTAATTCCCGCCCGAAAATAGCTCCAAAGACCGAATGAAGCACAAAACCCAAAAACTCTCCAGCAAGAACCTCAAAAGGAATAAACCGAAACGACAGAGCTCCCAAGTCACAACACACTAATAGTTCTAGCCCCCCCCCTAAAGCCCTATTCCTCCATTATGAACTGTAGTACTTGTAATAGTTTAGAACTCAGTACCTGCAGGCTGCAGTGCAGAGCGAAGGGGAGAGAAAAGGAGAAAAGATAGAGAGGTTTGAAAGGAGAGAAAGGAGAGGGAGAAAGCCTAAAAAGGGAGGAGAGGAGAGTGTGATTGTAACGGTTGGTGAGCCTCCTTCTTCATTGCTAGCTGTCTTTTACTATCCCTCCACTGTCGTGATGTTGAAGTCTTCTCTCCCTCTCAAAGTAAACAAAAAAAAAAAAAAAAAAGACTCTCTTCCTCTCTCGCTCTCTCTCCTCTGATTACCCACGGGTCCCACAACCCTCCACCGCACCCAACTCGCCTTTTATTTTCTCACGGATTTTCACCGATTATGGTTCTTTCTTCTAAACTAAATAAAAGATCCCCAAAAAAAAAAAGAACCTTAGAAGGGTTTCAAACAGCTGAAGAGGGAAAAGTAGGGAGGATTTGCTTACTTGTCTTTCAGGGCCTTCAGTTTCCGTCTGCAGAGACTGTGCTCACAGATATTAATATATAGTGTGCGTCTATAAAGAAGAGGGCGAGACGAGGGACTGGATATTTTACAGTGACACAACTCATAGAGACAGCCAAAGAGGTCTGAGGATTTGTCAGACTTCATCCGCCGCTGTTTCCGACTGTCCTTTGTTTCTTTTTTACTGCTTTTCGTCAATCGGTATTTTTTTTTTTTACTCCAGAAATGGAAACTGCCAGAACCAGAATCAAAGTTGCCGTAAGAAAAAACTAAGAGGATAATACCACCCTCAATTCTTTTTTTGTGCGCGTGCGAAGCACTGCTGCTGGTCTGACTCTCTTTCGACTTCCGATTCTGCTTTTCAGTTGGACGGTGTTTTTGCCGTTTTAGGAAGCGCGTGAGGTCATGATTTGTACGGATGGAAATTGGGTGGGTTTAAGGGGGGGAAAAAAAAAAGTCCTCTCTCGTTGTCCTTAATTGGAGTGGTTCCATAACGAATTTCATATTGCTTGCAGTAATGGATTTTTGCCCCTCCGCTTTACTTGAAACTACGACTTCCTCTACTTTTCTTAACCTGAAGTTACCTAACGCATTAACCACCGTATTTGGTAACTTCCAACGTTATCTGATCTGGCTCTATTTTTAATACAAAAGGGTAGAATTGTCATTATGTATATCACATGGTTGAAATAAATTTGGTCATTGTCACCACCGAAAGCAACCAACCGAGGAATTTTTTTTTTAAATCTTTCGTTTTCTCTGCTCAATTATGTTTTTGATTTAATTGATGAAAATTTAAATTTCTGACTCAATTACCTTTTCAATGAAAGGTCTTAAGCTTCTTAAAAATTCGACATTAACGAGATGTAAATGGTTGATTCTGTTATCTGTGAATTTATATTAATTATTGTGAAAATGAAATATAAGTAAAAACAACCTTCACAACAACTGAAACTTTTTGTTTTTTTTTTTTTTTTAAAGGAATTGCAGGAGTACTTACTAATTATTGGCATAGCTATAAAAGTCGTCCGACCAATTCAGGAAATTGCAGGTATAGTCCTCGGGGTCTAGGAAAGGCAAAAATGTGGGCTCCTTAATTTTTATTGGGCAGGAAGCGAAATATGGCTGTACTTTAAAGTGCAATATTGCCTACAAATGTCCCTATTGCTAGCAAACTTGACAAAGCAAATCAAATAATTGATTCATGTCAACGAGACTGCAAAATAATTAATTATGGATAGTTGGAGTAATAAATAATTAAAAATAAGTATAATGGGACATTATTAGTGAGTGAATTTGGTAGTGTAAACGTACTTTAATACCATGTTTATAGACTGCAACTGTTCAGAGATACTTGTAAGAAGCATAGACGGACATTTATAGATTTGTTCCTAATTTGAAGAATAAAATAAGGAATTGTTTTACTCGAATTTGGACAGCCACAACAGTTCTTCGGGAACCAGATATTTAAATTTTACCTTCTAATTTTGTAAAATATTTATAATATATTGAAAAAGTGCTATTCCGGAATTACAACAGGAAAAAATTATAGAATATTCTTTGAAAAAAAGCGGGGATTTCCGTGCATTCGCTGCACGAAATTCCCATTCCAACAATCTACCACCGTTAAATTGTGCGACCATATCAATGAACATTGATAAACATAAAGAAATAATTACTAAAAAAAAAATATTACACATTTTTATTGTTGAGAAATAAAATAATATATTTTTCAAAGATTCGCACTTACTATTGTAGGATAAAATCCATATGATTTATGCATCTAATTGGATGCTCTGATTAATCCAAAAAAAGTCCTTATTCTCATCTTTAGCCCACGGTACCATACGAAGTATGAGAGCAACTTGGGTTATCTGTCAGGCGTAGTCGGTAATTTTGGAATGAATTCCTGGGCATTAAAGCAACGCGGACTTCCTATAAAGCGGAGAATTTGCTAGCTGTCCAGCTTCCTCATCTACTTTTTGACATTCTTGCCCTCAATTCTGTAACCACCTTATCCCAAGCAAAGCAGAACCTTCAGTGCACCAGAAGCGTGGTTGCAAAATTGCAAGGGCCTTAAGCAGCTAGCAGAAAAAGCCGTGCTTTGGAATTAAAAACTAAAATAAAAGGGGTTTTCTTTAAATTTGGGAAAAAGACTAATAAAAGTGAGTGTAGAGCAGCGAGCACGTTTGGTTTGGGCCTCAAAGGGAATGATATTATGATAGTCTTCACTCACATCACATGCCCTGCCCCTTTTTCCCCCTTTCCCTATCTTTTAACTAACTTCAGGCCTACTCTTTGCATCAATCCCTTCCAAAATACTCTCCCTCTTCAAAAAAATTCAGTAGTGAAAGCCATGCACACCCCCATCCCCCCTCCCTCCCTCTTCTTTCCTTTCTTCACTGACTTGCATCGCACTCTTGAATTGCTTCCTTCCAAAGGACTTCTCCATCTTCCAAAAAAGTAGAATTAATGCAGTCAAGCTGTGGGCTTCATGTACTATTTTATGGAGTAGTTGCCACCACGAGACAACAACTTCTCCAAATGTCCTCCTTTTTCCTCCTGTTTTTTTGGTTTAAAAAATTAAATAAATTAATATTATAGTGAGTCATTATTTTCTTGCAACATTTTTTTTTCTGAGACATGGTAAATTGATGTGGAAAAAACCAAGCAAAGATATGAGTACAAGTACTTTTCTTGAACAATTGGTGAAATAAAATAAGTAAAATAAACAAAAATATATGAGTAAATACTAAATCTAATCACCCACAAATATGGTTATTACAAATTATCTATGCATCAGGAGCCTTCAGTTGAGTTATTTGTATATATATAGTTAATTAAGAAAAACTGAATATAATGCACGCTAGTCGCTTGTTGAATTTGCTCTCCATGAACCTTTTTGCTTCACATCACGACAGCCATAACTATGGAGTGGAAAATTCAATGACACTCCAATATTAGTACAGTTGGCGAGTTGAGCTCCCTAACAAATCAGTACGCCGACTGCGTCCTTGCTTCCTCGTGTCGGTAAGGAAAGATGCGGACCTCTCTGCATATGGATCAAGAAAAATAGAAAATAGCTTCTGCGTCTTAACTTGGTGAACCTGCCGTTTTTTTAGTATCTGTTAATCGATCGCATTGAAGCCGTTGTAGCTTTGATTAGTAGCAAATCCCTTCGGACAGGGACTTTAAAATTCAGACTCTATTTTTTTCTTAGCTTCATAAATTTCCTTTGTCCCTAAACGGTCTTCCAAATGTTTCAAATTCTGTTTTATTTGTTTTTGTTTGTACTGCACATTCATTAACTCGTCAAAAAAAAATAATTGCATTCGAGTAATTCAGGGACTCAAAAGCCTAGCTAGCAAAATTCCAAGAAAGACGTTGAAGGCAGTATTTTTTTCTGTACGCTTCACGTACACATTTCCTGTGTAACCTTGTCACAGTGACAATAAAGCCTTCGGTCTTCCAGAATGTTTCAAATTCTGTTTCTATTTGTTTTTGTTTGTCCCCAAACTGCACATTCTATTACACTCGTCAAAAAAAAATAATTGCATTCGATAATATAATATGAGTAATTCATCGTTGCTCTTTCGCTGTCCTCTAACAAGGGAGGTCAAAAGCCTAGCTAGCAAAACTCCTCCGCGTGGAAGACACGGTCCAAGAAAGATCCTCGTTGAAGGCAGTATTTTGCACGCGCCATAACAGAGTAGGTATGTCTGTACGACATGTTGGTTGCCACGTACACATGGGTTTGATCCGCGAAAAGACTGTGTAACCTTCGGAATACACAGTGACAATACACTGCCAGCCTTCTGAAGAATGTGTACTGTACACCGGCAAATGCCGGGTCCGGGGTAGATTATTCTTGGGCTTACGTGGCAGTATGCGCCGGGAAAAGCGGGGGTGGCATATGGATCCTGCGTGTTAGCACGTAAGAACCATGTCGTCGTGGGTCCCCTTTCGCACGTTCAAACGGTCGGTCCACACGTTCAGCAACGTGGCAGGCACAGATTCACCCGTGTCACGGTGGAGCCCACACAGCGAATCAACCGCTCGATTCCAGCTGTATGGATGTTCTCAGGGACTCCGGAGCAGCATGCGACGTGGGGCAGGGTCACGTGACTTTGCCACCGCATTCCAACTATTCTTTTGCTTACGCTTAATTCTTTTGTCTACATGGACTTATGATTGTTCGCCACGTTGTGGTGCTGACTTTAATTGGACGTAACTGTCCCATAGCAATTTGTTTAATTTACCCTTTGGTCGTGATTGAGATATTTCTAAGTACCCAGTCATGTGGTGATGCGGACCTGTAGGACCAGAGCTATTGTGGGGTCCGTTTTGCACAGCCGTACAAAAGTTGATTCGCGACAAAATATGAATCTGAGAGACTTTTGTGGGCCATTCCGCGTATGGACTGTACTCCACAAATCAGACCGCAATCTTGGAGATTCCTGTTAAATATATTCAGAACGAAATTTTAAAACTAATACGAGTTAATCAATATTTTTTTTTTGTACATTATTATCAGGACCTCAATTTCAGCAATTAACACTTAAATAAACATCCATGAGTTCTAGCTTACTTCTCAGCTATAGAGATTAGTTGTTCACACTTTCAAAGTAAGATGAGTTTTACTTATCCCGAAATGGATGACAGAAGAAAATAGAAATATAATAGAGAATGCTCGAACATTAATCTCTTATTCTGTAATTTCTGACTAGTAAAATAAGTAAATGATGATTAAAGTAAATTTGCTACCACATTTGTTTCTTTTATATGTTAAAAAGGGTTCCAAAAAATGTGATTGGTACTCAAGAAAATCAATTGAAAACGAGTCTCACGTCTCTATTTACTTCTAGAGTTTGACTGCGTATGATCTAACATTTTGTACTGGTCAAATCTCCTCTCCGTACTCCGTGATCTCGGGACAAAGCATAAAATTCGAGTCTACGTTATTATTACTAACTCGACCACATGTCGGCATACAAACACTAAGGCTGCGTTTTTTTTATTTTTTTTGGGTCAAGGCTGCGTTTTCGACTGAATATATTTTCATGCAGAATATATTTTAAAAAAAATATGTGTTTTGTGGGGCAGAGAAAAAAGTCAAAAAAAAAAAGGTAAGCGATCAGAAGAAAATAACGCAGCTAAAAATAACTTATCCTTTAAAAAAGTCTAAATTATTTTGTAAGTGACTATTTTTTCTAAAAGACTCTATCTACTATTCTTTCTCAAATATGGTAACAAGATAAGTTTAAGTTATTTTTCAAGTGATTTTTTTTTGTCTATTTTCTCGTACGCTATCTATTATTTTTTCTCTAATATCGTAACAAAAAAAATTTAAGTTAATTTTCAAGATATGCTATCTACTCTTTTTTCTCTATCAAAATGTTGAATATTAATTTATCACTACGAAAGTCCTAGTTTTAAGGATTTTATGTCAGACACTCTTTTTATTGTTATGCAGTATTTTTAATATCTCTATCCACAATAAAAATAAAATTTGTTTCAGCCTTTCAGGTTGTAATTAGTATTTTATGGGACCTGTTTTCATGATTTTTAATATCTTGTTGTCATTTGAACTTTGATTCCACATTGCGGCAATTAGTTTGATGAGATAAAGTTCTAAGAAGGCTTTGATAAGTTGAGGCTTTACAAACAGCTCTTCATTTGCTGATTGGCAAATTTGTTAGAAATATACAACTTTCCCGACTGGATTTTTAATTACTCAAATGGATCATTGGAGGAAGTATTTGTTTAGATCTATCAACCTGTGGTTGCTATTCTGAATTTAAAATGTACATTAACTAAACAAACTAAAAAAAAAAGACAAATTGAAACTACTATAAAATATTCTTTAAATTTTCAAGTGACAACTAAATATTATATGTTTATTTTCAAGTAATTAGCTAAATACTGAAGCCTGTTTAGTTTTCGCTGCAAATATTTTCTCATTTTTTTTCTCACTTTCTTCATTTTAGGTCGAAACAAACGCAACCGAAGGTAATTTATCTTTTTCTGTATTGGGTTCTTGTACTCACAACCTGTGCATGATACTGGTAGTACTGCACATTTATTCTAGTTCTAATGTAAATGCACGGGAGAATTTAGAATGTCGGCTAGGAGCATCTTTTTTTTTTTTTGCGGGATTAACATCATAAACACAAAACCGCCATACCAAAAATAACACGAAAATTTATAACAGCCGATGAGCAAATTTGATAAATCCAATAGAGATTAATAATTTAAAAAAGATGAGTACTTTGATTAGTAATGCACAAAAATCTGATGCTATCGATTTTTTGTTTATTTTTTATTTTTAGATAACGGGAAAAATCTGTTATACTTACTTTTTGCGTATAAGCTTGAAAGAACTTGGCCAGGTTGAGAAACACATATCAAGCTAGGAATACAAATACAATGATAAAATTCAAATATTTAGTGACCAGCATGTTTGTTCCATATAAAAGAAGCCGACACTTACGAGCGTAAAATATTTAATTAAAACCTTATGTCCTTAAAATCACGTCGAGCTTTGCATAAATTTTAATTTTTAAAGCACAAATGCACTTTCTTTTAATCACAAAAAAGATCTCTAAGTTCTCATAAATAGAAACACCGACAAGACATTTTATTTATTTTGCAAATACGGTATCGTCCATTTTGTGGGCTGTGATTTACTTATATATAAAGTTAGCTAACAGAAGACCACAGATTTTCTTATTGGTTAAACCGTCAGGGTCTAGTAGGTGCAATGCCACGACACATGTCACTTTTCATTGGCTGTAACTCACGTGCAGGCTCGATACATCGAAATATTTTTCGCCTCGTCCACCAAGGGAAATGTAAAGCACGTAGAGAGCACAGCGGGGACCTATTGGGGCCTGTGGGAATTAAAAAAAAACAAGAAAAAGGAAAATGCAAATAGAACTAACCAGGAAGAAAACTCGCGTGTCGGTGCCGACACTCATGCCGACCGACACGGTTACCGGGTGTATCAGGTCACCGATCCATGTTAAACACGAACGCGTCGGTGCGTTTATTTTTGACTCTCGTGACTCCGTAGCTCAAACGGATTTCCGTCGTTCCCCGGATTTTCCGTATATATTATATTTTTTTTAAAAATTGTAAAATTATTTTTTAATAACAAAAAATATCGAGAATAATGACTGTTCTGGAGTATTTTACTTATCGACCCATAGAAAAAAAGTTTGAAAAAAATGCAAACGAATAAGAAATAGTTGAAACCATTTTAAATGATGTCGTTTTGTATTAAAGTAAATAAATTAGTATATATGTGCGGAGAACTAACTCCTTTACGCGTTTTGGAAAATTGTTGACTACTTATCAGTTACACGTACACACAAAAACCTTAAACAAAATGAAAGCGTATATTTACATTTCTACACGTATATGCAATTATGCATATCAAATCTAACAAAACTGGAGGAGACTGCGGGTATAATATACACGGGAATCATTGCATTATTTCCGCTATTAGGTTTAATTAAGATTTGGGCACTAACACAGTAACTTATTTATAATTTTATTTCCCGATCTCACGATTTGCTGTACCTTAAGTGGTGTTGGATAGCAGAGAAGAACAAAACGGCAGCATGTGATTGTGAGGTAACCACATGGTCATCCAATTATACTTAAAACAGTGTCGTGACGGTGACCTGGAAAATAATATACCCAGTAGAAAGACCGTTATAGGCGCCGGGAACAGAGGCTTGATTCGCTTGAAAGCGTTACCTACATGTGAAATTTTATATAAAAACAAAACGAAATCCGGAAGAATTAGAATAATTAGAGAAAATCTTTGGACAATAAGTGAAAAGAAACAAAAAAATTGTAATGTGGCCATGTGCCACGTGAGTGCCTCAGTCAGTGGACAAAACGTGGAGACAACGATAGGAATTTACTGCTGCGTACGTGGTCGAACGACCTTTCGGAGGGTGTTTTTTTGGGTAATAAAAATTATAGGTTTTGGATTTTTTTTTTTTTTTTTTAAGGGGCAGAACATCAATCAGAGGTTGAAAATGGCCGAACGAAAGAGTGGGATCCCACGCCTCTTAATGGCCATTGTAACATTGCTGCCCGCCAAATTATCGCCCTGCTTTATTTTTGGGCATAAATTCATTTTATAATTCTTATGGTATAAAAAAATTACAAATTACTTTTTAAATTAAAGAAAGTTACAAATTAGTATTTATAATAAGATTTTCGTTAGAAACACATTCCTTCATCCATCTTAGTCTCTTTTACAAATGCTAGTGAATTATAAAGTTTACTTAAACACGTAACACGCTATGGTTAGCACTGATTAGCACCTACCATCAGTGAAAAAGACGGAAATGGATAAAATACTCGTTTTTAACTGAAACTTTACTACAGAGATTAATTTACAACTTGCTTTACTTCGTGAACTAATTTGAAACTTCTTTATACCATGTATAGGCGCATTTATGCCTTATTCTTTCTTGGGGGGCCATTTTTTACATTCCTAGAACTGTCTAGAAGCATTCACAAAAGTTCATGTATATACGGGCCAAGTTTGGCCCATAAGTTGAGGCCCTATATTGTGTGACTGATGTTTTCCCGACCAAGTACTCCAAGGGCTCAACCTGGCCCATAGAATGGGCCTGCATCTTGAGCCAGAGGTTGGACTGATCTGCTTTTTTCCAAAAAGTACATATTCAGTCCACGAGGTTTCACTATTCTGAATTTTGAGACTGACAAATGTGGGCTTTGTATAAAGAACGGGAGGGTGGACATTTTTCATTTGATGGAAAAAAAAAAATTTAATAAATACGTAAAATATTTATTGCAATCAATTACTAAGGAAAAATTACGTTTTTGGTTTCTGAAAGACTTAGGCAAGATATACAATGATTGAGAAGAGCCATCTGTTTTCTGAAACAGTCAACTAGCATATGACTGTGGATGGAGCCTGGTTTAGTTGGCTTGCCTGAATGAAATTACTTGAGGAAATACTTAAAAGTCCACTAGACTTTCAGATTCGGTTCACATATATCCCAAATTCAAGTTCTTGCCTCCAAAATTTTTCTGAAGTTCTTATTCACCACAATAGTTACATGTAATATTTGCATTTTTCAATATTCTTGATTAGTAATCTCCTCAACTTTACATAAAAAAGAAGAAGTAAGGATATACTCCGAATTATGGAAAACATAAGACAATTAAGGAACCCGTTTACAATCGGCATGATCTCACCACAGAATCATGTAGTTACACATTATATATCCACTAAGGTAATCAGAAGGGAAAATTGCTGAAAGTAACCTCCATGAACATGGCACAACTCTTCTGACATCTTCTTTGTTCTGTCTGGAGTAGAGATACGGTACCAGGATGCAGTTTTCTAGGCAAAGATCATGGATGTACCGGGACAGATTTGGATGCATCCAGATGATTAATCTGACATGTCCCAAGAAGGACTTCTGGGAGCTCCTCTCGTGTGTTGCCCTGTACAATTTGCTTTGTGAGTTAGACATATGCAAAACATTGTTGAACAACTTAACCAACAAGAGCAAAACAAAAAGCAAAAAAAGAAGCAAACAATTGTTCCACAGGTGATTTCACCTCATATAGGAAAATGACAGCAAATATATATAGAGTGAAAGATTAGCTATGATTTTGCTGGGACCTTAATGGAACATCTGCATACAAACATATATGCAGAAATATGTGTTGGGGTGGGCCTGCATGCGTGTCGAGATGTAGTATCTAAATGTGGTGCTTGATTTACCTGTATCACAAATGCCAACTCTATCACCAAATTGTTGAGGTATCCAAGAACAAGGTTGATCACTCCTCTTGCCACTGTTGAAGACCCAACATCGATCTCAAGCTGAAGTCAGTAGTAGCAATGCAAGGTTAGCATTTCAACACACAACAACCAACCGAAGAGCACCATTACAGAAGGATTCTGGAAAGTTGCAAGCCATTTGAGGTAGCACATTCTTAGTTATAGGGATAAAGAGAGAGATCAAGGAAATGGTGGCAACAATATGATGATCGGTCGTAACTCTGTCCAAGATTAGCTCTAAACATAAGTTATCTTACCTCCAAATAATTTTTCCCACGAAAATAGTGTACTTCTAGTGCTTGACCTACCAAGCATGCTTTCTTCCCTACACTCTGCTTTACTATCCAGGATCCCTGAAGAAAAATAATTTCAGGCAATGAAAGATATGAAAACATGGCTACCTCAGTACTATATCTGTTTGTACGATTTGAGTTCATACTGACCTTAGAAATGTACGGTATGAGTTTAAATCTTGAGTTCCTAAACGTATCATCTCCATTGACAAATTTTTGTAGCAACGGATTGTCTTTCAGAGGAGTTTTCGTCATGTAATACAATGCCAAGGTGTACTTGGTTTTACCCGGGACCTGATTCATGACACCTTACAGTAAAACTCTGAATCTTGATGATGAAGAAGACGGGTTATAGGTGAACCAAAGTTACCTGTATATTAACAATGAAGAAGAATTCTGGTCCACCCCGTTCTGCAGATCTCTGGATGAGTCAAGAGGTTGGATGAGAAAGACTACTCTCACATTGTATGCACACTTTTGTCAAAAGTACGCTTTATAGTTTACTCATAAGACGTCAAACCTGAACAATACTGCCAGGGCGGCCACCAAGATCATCTTCTCGCCTGTCAGATCTTAGCCAATCTGCACCTACCATTTGCATCAAGGTGCCTTTTGCCTTAATCTGGAGAAGAGAGACTAACTAGTTAGTCCATGGAAGGAAATAAGGACAACTGGAAGTTTCATATCCAAACAGGGAACAGTGACCTCCAGATACATTGAGGCCTCTGAACGTTTTAAGGAGAGTCTTAAAAAAATATCGCAAGCTGTATCTTAAATCTAGCTTTGCGCCTAAGAAAAGGGATCTGAAGTATTGGTTCTGAATCATCTCCTCATTTGCATTTCATTTAAGGTTGAAAAAGGTAACTGATGATCATGAAATTCGTAATAATATCACAACACGCACAATGAAAAGTTATAGATTCTAATGGAGCGAGTGTGCTCTATCTCTTGAAGCCTGCTAAGACACACCATTAAACTAAAAGTCGGAGAGTAAAACTGTTGTGCTGCTAAAAACATATTTACTTTGATGTCTCTTCAGTAATCTACAGCTTTTAATGCGTGTCAATAATAATTCATGTTATGAAGGAGTCACTCTCGATTTCTTCTCAAACAATAGTTTGATCTGAAAGGATACCTTTTGATGGTCTTGAAAATAATTTTCTCCGCGTATTAAAAATGAAGAAGCATCAGCTGCTGCCCAACTGCAAGGTAAAGTAGAACTTGGGTCTTTATGGAGAGTGGCTCCATAACAGCATGATATGCTCTCTTCCCTGGTCAAATCTTGCAAGTCCGTATACCCCTTCTTCTGAACTGCACCATTAGGAAGTTTCAATCCGTTTCTTGTTAGAAACAAACCCAACAAATAACTTATTCATCCCATCCCTGGATCACATCAAAAACTTGGTCTACTATGATGATACTGACCTGCAAGATCATGCAATTTTTTCACAAGACTAGCAGCTGAAGGTAGTTTGGGCTGATATTTATTCTGTAGATAACGTCCAAAATGTTGTCAGCAATCAAATATTTTCACTTGTAAAGAGTAATTGATGAATGGGGAACATTAGAAAGTCGCATGGATAACGTCCAATGGATTCCATCTTGTCTTAGCTCTTGCATAATTTCATTGCACAAGTTGGTCTCTGATTCTAGGTGTAATGGAATGGAATGCCTGTTATTTCATGGATATCTCTATGGCCCATAACAAAAAGATGAAACAACTCATGTGCAATAGATAAAACTACCTAAGGCATGCAGATATTTAAGTAGAGCTCATCTAAAGACCAATTCTTGATATAAAGTGCACAATTCTAGATTAATTAAACCAAAATTCTCAGTGGAAATGAACACGCATATGACCATAAAAATCTCGTTCTCCAAAGTCAATTCTCTAGAACCTTCACAGTACCTTTATTCCAAAGGGATATGACAACCAACTATTTCCTTATCACCAAAATATGTCTATGATACTGATCGTAAATGAAAGAAAGGGAAAACAGCTTCCTATCTGTCGAAGTTCTCCCTGGTATATTGAGATCTTTTTTGATAAGTAAAAACGAAATATTGAGGTAAGTTTTGTGAAAAACTGGAATACCATATAATCATCATACTCAAGTTTCCTCAACATAGTGCCAAACATATTACAATATTAAACTGGTGAATGCATACATTTATTATCCAGTCCAGTCATCAAGGATCATCAGATCAGATGCCAAAACCCGAGTATTAAAAGAAAATTTACATAAACATGAGATTGAATATTGCGATAAAAGGATGCTTGACTGCTACGTTACTCACAAATGGCGTCTGAAAACAATTGCAGTATCGAAAAACGGAAGGCATATGTTAAACCTCAAAGATGCCAAGGCAACTTTAAATTGCAGGCCACAAGTACAAATACTCCTCTGTTAGCAGCATAGAAGATGCATGGAGAGGGAACAAAACGTTGAGATAAGGAAGACTAACAGAAGCAAAGTCCAAGTGGGTTATATTACTTTTGAAAGATAATATTTAGACTTGGTGACAACTAAGTACCAGGTAGTGCTCTTCTGAACTCGATCCATAGGGCCACTCATTGCCAAAATTTTCGTAGTCTGCTTGATCAAAAACATCGAAGAACTCATCAGCAGCATCATTCATTCCCATTAAACTTGGACGGCCGGAAGCCAGTACTTCCACCTGATCTTCTATTTGAACAACCTCCTCAATCTTCCTCATTTTTACTGGGCACTGAACTTCAGTCTTTATGTCCTCCTGCTCACTCTGGAGCAACCCATCATCTCTAATCAAATCTCCAGATGAGAAGCCAGCAGCATAGTTTCCTGCTTTAGATCTGAACAATTCTCTCAATGCTACAAAGTTGAAAAGTATAAATGGTCACAATTTTTTGCACAATAACTTAAATGTGGAAAAGCTACAAGTACGAAAAAGTGAAATTCTTTACAAGTTGCAAAACGGTACCAGCGACTCTCTCAAGCATACAAATAGTTATGGATCTTCCAGATGATAGGCGTGGATACAATTTCCAGAACTTCCAATCAATAGCAAGCATGTGCTTTACAAGAGACTGTTTCCCTTGGTTAACAGGAGTTATTACATATCCTCCACCTGCAAAGATCTCAAATTCTTTGAGTATTATACCCATCTTCTAAAACTTTGATTAAAGCACAAAAAAGAAGTGTAGGAGCTTCTGCAACATGAATGCTAATTTTATCCACCAAGTTTGTGTTCTATGAAAAAGGTTTAGACATCATGTTGGATCTCATATTCATGCATGTCAAATATGTGTTTTGTAGAGAATGAAAAAGATGGTTCCTCCAATATACCTTTTGTGGCTCCTGATTTAACCACTCCTCAACAAAAGACGTGAGATATGACAGAGAAAAGGAAATAGCTTATCATAGCTTTGAGAATCATTCAGGCAACATTAGTGGAAGGTAGAAAGGACATATTTTGGTTTCCCATCAAATTCAATGTCATGTTCAGGAGAGAAGACGAAGAATTGAGAGAAAAAATTGAAGGAGATGAATCTTATACCATTAATGCCTTTAATAAATTTTTGGATTTATTTACCTCCCAAACAAAGTAACACTTTAGATTTCAAACATAAGGCATACATTACTTTTAAGAAACGCACGAACATAGCCTCTTTGTGGTCGACACTTCTTGTGAAACACGGAATGATATAGAATTACTGTAGTTGAACAAGATAAACAAGGTTAGGACCTAGGACAAGTTAATAATGGCTCGAAATTTTTTTGTAATATATTAAAAAGTTCCTCAAAAAAACTGACCATATGTGCCATCTTCCTCTCTTCTCCAATACCGCTGCAACAGTAAATCTCTTCTCTTCATTCCCCTGCAAACCATGATTTGTAAAGAACAGAAGAGGTTGAAGTGAATTGTCTTTAATGAGATATCAATCTCACCAAGGTACCCAATCATTGCACAACTGCTTCTGAATAATATCCGTATGACCATCAAAGTGCTCAACCACGCTGCCTCGGTAAAAACAGAAGTCCCATCTGCAAGACACTCAGTAGTTCAACCTCTGGAATGAGAAATGTCACCATCAGGGAAAAAGAAAAAAAAATTACAGTTTACAATAGGTACTCTATAGCAAACATTCCAGCGGGGTTTAGCAGTAAAAATAACTCTCGCCTGAAGATCACAGCTGATTTGGTGAGCATGTAAAAAAGAAGTGGAAGTAGAAACTAACGGTAGTTTACTTAATTGTATCACTTATATTAGAAGGCATTGGCGCTGGATATGTTATTAGCAAAGTAAGACAGATTCTTACTACTCCCGTCATCCTATATTGTTGTTCTATACAAAAAGAACAACAGTTTTGGCCATCCCGCAATAGAATTGAGGACCAACTGTATCTAACAGAGGCAGTAATAATTATTTTACTAATTTGCACGCAAAGAATGAGAACATGAGAGTATGAGACTGAAACTTCAATGTGAGAAGATAGAGGTAAATTTCCGTAATCTCACTCTGATCTCGAGGGACCAAGAGACATAAGAGTTTGGAAAATGGCCTCCGAAGATCCGTCAAGAACACCAACTGCCATTATTGCTGGATGATCATCCCGATGCTGAGAAGAGCAACATTTTTCAACCCAGTATATTGAGCAAATGGCCAATAACTAATGAGTCGAAAGAGCAACTCACCTTCCTATGGGAATCCCAATCTTTTGCTTCTTCGAAAAGCCTTAATCCTGAAATAAAAGATGAAATTTTTACATATGCACATGTAGTTCCTGAAAAGCAAATGCGAAACTAAGGTCTTACCATTATGACATCCAAAAATCTTCCATGGTGAGGGGGCTATAACATCTGATGTCATGGCCTCCATGTGCATGGATGACCAAATAGACAATTCCATAGAGGTTTTATGATCTCTTGTAGAACCGCCTAATCTTCTGAAAGAAGGAATACATGGATAGAAGGGGTACAGATTCGGTAGAGCCATATAAAAATAACTCGGACGTCTATGCATGTATGTGTGACTTTGCATGGATATATGCGTATGTCCATTCGACATTATTAGAACATGGTGAGATCACATACTTTTATCCAAACAATTTAAACACGCCTAAAATTTCTAAAAGGCAGAGAATTACTTAAAACAGAACTCATGCAAAAAAGTCAACGGAAGAGAAAAAAGAAAAACAGTACTTATCCATGAGGATTTTTTCTTCTGAAAAGTATAACATTTATTGGAGGAACAGTTCAGATATTATATGCTGAAGTGAACTTATATACCTTAAAGATGGCCACTTCCTCTTTGCTGGATTTGGGCACTCCTGGAATTGCAGTAAAAGAAAACGTTTTTTTCAGAGAGAAAATATTACACTAGTAGGTTGCAGGCTAAAAGTTTGGAACCTGTAAGGCAGCATCTTGCAAGGAGCTTATCCATCTGGCTGCTTCTTCTGGACTACTTGCTCCCAACTATAGAGTTAAAATTGAAAAGATCATGCATATATATATTTGTAAAATCAAGGATAAGTACATTCAAAATGAGGGTTTTCACACCTTTAGCTGATCACTGTGATTGGAGGCATTGCAAAGTGTGAAAATGAAGATTACCTGCAGGTTGCAAATAACTTCATAGAAAAAGCTGTGATAGCAAAAAACGAATTTTTTAGGTCCATAAATACTTTCTAAAGATCATACTTTTCTGTTAATGCTTTCTCTTCCATTGTCAGTAATCCGAATACAGCAGTCAAGTATTGCGCTTCTAACTGGCTCCTGAGAGATAACAAAACAACAACAAAATAAAAAAGAATAGTTTTTATTATTACAGCAATGCCATCCTTTTAAAAATTGCAAAACCAACAAAAGAAATCCTTCGTTCTGTGGATCGTGAATGTGAAATGGGCAGATTATTTGTCAACTTATTGCACTTCTTATACATACCTTAGTTATTCAATAAAGTATAAGACAAGTTCAGTTTGATTTCAAGCATATTTTAGCATGATATTATGAACATGCCAACACCTTGTACACAGAAATTGTACTAATCAGGCACTAGTGATTTCAAAAGATTACCTACACACCCTTTGTCTCTTCAACCTCCCAAAACTCCTCCATCTCTCTTGAAACTTAATGTTATGATGTTTTTCAGCAGTTCCGTAACATTTGCTATGTCAATAGAACACCTCAAGTGAATAATAACATACTTTGAGCGTTACTATGGGGTGCATGAGCTATCTCAACTCAACCTAGCTCAAGAAAGCATTCCACCTGCCAAATGCAGTTGAAAGCAAACCTCCTTGTTACTATGAACTATCGGGTGCATGCTTCACTTTCAAGTTCCTTAACCATCCACGAATTTTGATAACTCTGTTTACTGTCAATGACAGAAGTTACAGAATTAACCAATACTCCGTGCATGCAAGAAATGGGGTTGGGGAATTAGAACATCTCAATAGAGATTCCAGAATCTGGACTAGATTCTATTGTTAAATGCAGTTCAAGGCCATATTATATGCTTAAAAACAAGATGGAGAATGGGGCCAGGAGCAAATAAAAGGGGAACCTCCGTTATGGCTTTGTATGACCAAATCATAAAGCGAAGGTAGGAGGTCCAAGTTCATGAATTCCTACCAGGAGCTAATGAGATCATAAACTGAAGGTTTTCCTCAATTTATCTTTCTTTTTTCATGATGTCAATAGCCAACTTCAACCATGAAGGTTGGGAGATCATTAAACTCTAGTGGTTCCTTTAAATCCTTGTGTCCAAATGCTTCCTATGTTTTGGCACGGTCAATATCAGAATATGAGATCAATAAGAAAATAAATGAAAGCGATCCCTTAACGTGTCATGATGAACCCAAAACCGCCATCCTTACGTTCTTCCAGTTTCCGCTAGATAATAAACCGGACAAATTTTACGCGAAGTGAAAATGTCATTCAGAAATAAAACAGGGTATTGCGACCAAAAATAGAAGGCAAGATAATGATGGGAAATCCGTTTGCCAACACCCTTCATGTACAAGAACATAGAATTAAACAATGGCACAACCTTGGACGCAATATACAGGTTATAAAGATTATGAAATATCAAACACCAGGTATGGCAGAACTACAAAAGAATTTCAATGAAAAAAACAAGCTCCTTCCGTTTTATTTATAAAAAAGTAAAGGAAAGAGGAAATCTCAAAGTACCCCTACATAATGGTTAAGCAAAATTCAAACGAGACCAGCTACGTTCCTTTGCTTCACCAACTCATTGATTCTCTTCAGCGAGAGAGACAGAGTATACATATAAAGCAATACAACCACATAATCCCCAAATGTATTGTCTGATTTTGCAACATGGTTCTTCCAGAAAACCAAAAAATCTGACAAACAGGCCCACTATTTCGCAAATACAAAAACAAAAGCAACATAGATGAACTGAAAGGAAAAATGAGGGAGTACCTCGCTGTCAGAGGTGGGTATCATTTTGTAGCATTTGAGGCAATTGTCCGTCAGACTAAAGTACCTCTTGCGCGAGTATTGCAACCCAAGCCGGTTGAACCGAATGAGATACAGCCAGCCTTCCATGTTACGATCAGTTTTTGTGCTACCCATTTGAGAAAATTCAGAAAATGGTCATCTTCAGATTCCTCAAACTTCTTGAACCCATGAGAATCTTTCTGTTTCTTTACGAGCTCTAATAACAGCAGAGTCAAGAGGCTAGGTGGCTATAGACGCACATATTTATATAAAAATACTTATGCAATATACTTCGAACAAAAAAGTAGAAAAACAAATCCCATAGAAAGATATGAATGGGGATGGTACAATGATCCTCCGATTCCACAGAGGGGAATCAGAGAACCAACTGCAGGAAATCCCAGTCGTCCTGGATTTTTTCAGGCTCTGTCTTCCGTTTGTTTTCCTGGCTTTCACTTCCCGTTTGAATTAACTGATTTTGGCGTCTCTATGAGACAGAGATTGCTCAGAATTACAATATTACCCTTTAATTCGTTTTTACCGTTTTTCGTGGGCGCTATATGCCATTCAGTTTGATGGCTTAAAATTCACAAAATCAAATGTAGGGAAAACGGAGAAAGAGAGAAAAAATCTACCACCCAACAGAAGTAAAGCCTGCATTTTTAAAAGGAAAAATTAAAAAAATTTCCCCATTTGCCAATGAATTTACTCCGTTTGTTTATTAACCTTAATTAAAGGATGCTTTTCACACAACTAATCAATCATAACCATTAACATCCTTGATAATGTCTTGTCTTTACAGCAATTCTTTCTCAAATACAGTTAGAATCTATAATTATACAGCAAGTGGGAGAACAAAATGGTCAGAATGAAAGGACAATGTTGCCGGCTTTCATATTTACCTAATTGAAAACATCATATTAGAGTGGCTTAAAATGAGAAAGAGAGAGATGGCTTTAGTAGTAGTCATTTAATTATCTGTTTACAATTTTCTTTCTTTTTTTAACTTCTGTAAAGTAGGTCTATTCGTTACGAAAGACACATAACTGCAATGGAACGGAAATCCTGTCTGTTTCCTTAGAATAAGACACTTGGGCAGTAAAGGCAAGGCCTCCAAGTGGATGGTGCCCAGTCTTTCCGTTCCCTCGTCCTTCCAAACATCTCTAAATTCCATGATATGCTCTCTGGCATTCTCCTCAACACTTTTACTTGGTCAAACAGAATCGACGAATCTCTCTCTCTCTGCTGGTTCTTTTTGGCTTCGATATATATGCCCTAGGATAGTTAGCAGTCGTAGGTTGGTGCTTGAACGCGACACCTAACGATTGTGTTGATTGCCAGGAATGTCTCCCTCTCTGGGAATGGATGTTGCCTCTAAGACCAACATCATGGCAACATGTCCGAGCATGTGGATTTTACTGTTCTTATAGTGATCATGTGAGCTGTGATGTCGACTGTTTTGGGCGAGTTCGATCTCAGTCAAATGATTATGTTTCTTGTCTTATTCCTTAGGTTGCTAGTTGCTGGAGGGTTACACTGAAAAGCAAGAAAATAGGTATACAAAAAGGTGCTAGCCACTCGATAATATTTTACGTCCATGATAGCGCAATCTGATTAGCTTCTGATTCTTTTTGCGCCCCCAAGGCAAGATTGAACCCACCACGTTCTGTTCCTTGTTAGGGATAATAATGAAAATCTCAACCGTTCATTAGTGCATGAAAAATATTAGTGCTGCGGTTGACGGGTTACCATCGGAATTATAATTAATCCACGTTAATTTGCTTCTAAATGCTTGAAAAAAGGGGAAGAAGAACTAACAGGGTATGTGGGTACTTTAGACTAAAACACCCATCCATTCCTTTAAAAGCTACTGTCTTTTGCATTGTTTTTGTGCCATCATCACTTCCAAGCAAAGGTGATGATGCCTGTGTAGATGGGGGATAGGAAGTAAGATATACTACCATTTTGGTTCCTATACTTTGAAGCACGTGTGAAGTACAGTTTTGAACTACGATCGATTTCGCTTGCTCTCTTGTTTAATTATTTTGGCAACTTATATGGATGAATGTTATTTGAGAAATAATCTTTTGGTCTATCCTATATATGGGCATTATTTATAGAAGTGGTTTTCTCAAAATTGGGTATTATTAGAGATTCGGAACTTGAAAAAGTACGTAATTTACGCAAGTCAAAGAGGTTTTGGAAGAATAAGTGAAAAGCATTCGAAAATAAGGGATGCTAGGGGACATTCTTACCTACTTACTCGTTTGATTTTCATACCTACTTCGAACAAATTATTAATGATGATTAAGATTTACCTCATCAGGTTGCAACCCAGCTGGTGCAGTGCTATAAGTATATATAATAACCCGAAACAGTACACTTTGCTACTGCCGAATGATCGTTTGAGAGACGATCTGTCCCAGATTGAAACCCATTTCAAGTTTTTTGACAAAAAAAAAAACCCATTTCAAGTCTATAATTAAAGCAGATTCTCGTAATCTTCTTATCCACGGCTCGATTTGTATTGGATACTCACTTTTTCTCTATCGCATGCGCGCACATGAAGAAACAGTGGCCTGAACTTCCTAGTGCAGACGAAGAGAAAACTACCATAATTAGAAGGGACTAAAGCTAGGCAGAGACGACAGGTCAAATGGCTAGCCAAATGCCACTCGGAAGTAGGCTCAATAGTTTACGTCGTCTGCTTCAACTCTTGATCAGGCGACAAAGCGGCAAGAGTGATGCAGCTGGGGCCTGGGGGCATGTACTGGATCGGGAAATAGGTCTGAAGACAAGAAGCAGTAGGGGTCTCAAACCAGTAAAATCAAGAATGAGAATAAGATTTCCTTTATGGTGGTGGTGTCTACTCTATCTACTTCTTAATATATTGCAGCATGAGCTAACTGCCCTAATTGACCACCTCAGGGAATATAAATTATTAGTGTCTAAACAATGCGCGGAATTGATCTTTATTCCTCACAAGGGCCTATCTTAAGATTCTTAGCGATTTATTTAATATCTTAACCTTTCCTTTCTTAACGCCGAAAGGATGATTAAGGAATCCATATAAATTTTTGACCAGCTCTGTGCCTGAACTCCAAGTTACATGTATTGGCTGAAGCATCATCCATTTCGTCGCCCAAGCACATGGTCGTGTTCTCCTGGGGAGTGAATCACAGTCGTCTCCTGGGAAAGAGTCCCATCGACATCGGTCGTTTTTTGGCTTATGTTGACTATTCGTCGGATTCACGACCACAATTGGAACCTACGCCCGAAGATGGACTAGTATGGGGCCAAGTGGATCTCTTGGGTGGACTCGGACACAATACCTGAAGCAATACTATCGTAGCCTTGTCGTCCACGGGTTAGCCCACGCGTGATCACAACCTTGGACAGGCTGTAACGTCACGGTGTTCCTCATCAGGAACTGTCAGTGCTTCATGGACGTTTGGGTAAGCGTGGGCCCCAAGACCCGTTGAATCTAATTTTTTTACAATTTTTTATCCGAATCGTATTGTATAATTTAAATTACTGTATTAAGTAATTTTTTATCTGAATTGTATTATGTAATTTAAAAAAAAATAAATGTAATAGACTCTACATCATATAATATAAAGAGAGATAGATACAATAGATAGATTCTAAAATATTTTAATGCTGTTCATGTAAAGTTTTGAATAACATAAATATTATAATAAAGTATAATTATTATGTCTATCTATTTTTAAATTGTACTGTATAATTTAAGTAAAAATTGCAACATCTAATCTGACCCGGCTACCATAACTGGGGCTGAAACGGTGTCAAAAATGGAGGTTGGGGCCAGGAGGGCAAAGGGGTAACAAAGGACCAGAGGTCCAAACAAGTAAAAGAGCGACAAAGGCATTCGCTCACCAAAAAACAAAAGAGGCTCATGGTGTATCACATCTTTCCATGGGCTGCTAATTAACACTAACAATCTCGAAGGTAAATAATAGGAAACAAGTTGGAAAATCGAAGATAACTAATTACTGATATCGCTATCGTTAAGCCCTCCCCAAGAGATTTGGCGCAGGCCGGATTGAATTCTAAAGGAAATGGGAAAGAATAGCACTCGCTAAGGGATCATGGCATGGCTGTTGACGTGTCGTTTTGCAAGTCGTAATGGATTTCAACATTTCAACCTCACGGTGCATACGACCCATAAAAAATGATGTCGATTCGATTTCCTCCACCACAAGCTCGGGATCCACTTCCTCTCTCTAATCTTGCTTTACTCTCAGAATCCCCCAGAGTCCAGACCTAATCAGAGTTCTCTTTCTCCAACCTTGATTGGGTTTTTGGAAATGTTAATATGTAGTAATTCTTTTCCTCTCTTTAAAGCATTTATGAATCCTTATATTTCTCAATTTAAACAGAGAAATCCAATACACCATATTGGATAGCTGGCCTAAGTTCTTGCCATCGGAATAATACACAAAACAAAATTTCTTGATGAAACCTACAGTCTCTGAAAGACAACCTTCGCTGCAAAGAACAAAATTTCTAAATTCTAAATTCTAAATTCTATGGTCTCCAACATTTCCTTACAACACTCCTAAATACTTCTGATTTGGCTCAGTATGTTAACCACCTTGAAAGTGATTCATCATTCAAGCTGCAGAGGAAAGAAAAGTAGTTTCAATAATAACCCTATGAAGTTTAGATTAACATTAAAAAGTTGCACAAGCATTACCTCTGACAGTTGCAATCACTTGTGCAAGGAAAGATCAATGTGTAGGTACGCCACACAAGCCACGAAGAATAAGAAAAACACAGATGCCAACATTAATGGCTCAGCAAGCATGAAAATTGGTTTGAAGGTGTAGTAAACCTGCAAAAGTGGCGTAACAAGAGATAAAAGAAAGAAACTTAGAAAAACGCTCAGCAAGATACTGATATGATACAGATGCAAGCAGAAACATTAATCAAGACAGTGTCTGCAGAAGTAGTATTCAACTTTTTAATGTTGATATCAGCTGAAAAAGACAGGTGGCTTTATGTGACAGCACATCGTAATCAGCAAAAGTGGGCCAAATTGGGAAGTCCAAAGACCAATAGCTGTTGGACATCTAGTTGAATACTGCTTCACCAAAAGAATTGATATATTCCAAGTCATTGCATAGTATACAGCAAGGAACTACATCCAGAACCACCACAGTCCTCCCAATGATGTCAAGGTAGGAATATTTGGTCTGCAGAAATCCAGAGTAAATATTTCAAGGTAATGTGAAGACAAATGCCTGACACAGTAAATGCTGCTAAACAACACTGTAGCAATGGCAAATGTGTTTACGACACACTGCCTAAGAAGGTCCCCTGCAATACTACATTTAAACAGGAAATATATCACGGGATTGTGGAACTCTGAAAATGAAAATTTCATGTCATTCCCACATTAGAAAACTTATAAAATGTAATATAATGAAATACATGTGTGCTACTGTGCTTTGTGATCAACAAGAGTTGACACTGTTGAGATTTCTGCATTAGTGGATATGAGTGTGAATTGAAAGAAAGGTTACCTCCAGATGCTGTTCCACTGGGAAAGGAACCACAGCAGAAGGGTCTTTTGATCCCTCTGGAAGCACAACCTGATATGTAACACTTGGTAATGTGTCATCCAGATTTCGAATATAAACCTCGAAGCAATACATGCAGAAAACAAGACAATTACAAAATGACACAAACTCATGTTACTGAACTCACTTTGATGGTCAACTTGTCTACCACTGTCTCTGGCTACTACCTTCTTGAGTTACAAAAAGAGTCCTCTGATTCAATACAACAGTGACTCGAACTCAGCTGAAGTCTTACGACCTATCCTCTTTAGCTATTATGATCACTACATAAAGTACCTTGGTTCTGTATTTCAGTTCTGACGAGCATAAGGTTATGATCAGTACATCAATAAATAAGTTGATCTTCTTCTTGTTAAATATTTTCAATGATCAATAATTATATCTCCAAATTCTTCAGAATAGAAAGCTACTTCCATAATCTAAATGCCAAATTGGGATTGAGTATAGCTGTTGGACATCTAGTTGAATACTGCTTCACCAATTTGCTCTTAAGAATTGATAGACCATATTCCAAGTCATTGCATAGTATACAATGAATCAAAAATCACCTGGAAAGGAGAGTTATGCTCAGGAACTACATTGTTCTTTTCCAGAACCACCACAGTCCTCCCAATGATGTCAAGGTAGGAATATTTGGTCTGCAGAAATCCAGAGTAAATATTTCAAGGTAATGTGAAGACAAATGCCTGACACAGTAAATGCTGCTAAACAACACTGTAGCAATGGCAAATGTGTTTACGACACACTGCCTAAGAAGGTCCCCTGCAATACTACATTTAAACAGGAAATATATCACGGGATTGTGGAACTCTGAAAATGAAAATTTCATGTCATTCCCACATTAGAAAACTTATAAAATGTAATATAATGAAATACATGTGTGCTACTGTGCTTTGTGATCAACAAGAGTTGACACTGTTGAGATTTCTGCATTAGTGGATATGAGTGTGAATTGAAAGAAAGGTTACCTCCAGATGCTGTTCCACTGGGAAAGGAACCACAGCAGAAGGGTCTTTTGATCCCTCTGGAAGCACAACCTGATATGTAACACTTGGTAATGTGTCATCCAGATTTCGAATATAAACCTCGAAGCAATACATGCAGAAAACAAGACAATTACAAAATGACACAAACTCATGTTACTGAACTCACTTTGATGGTCAACTTGTCTACCACTGTCTCTGCAAAAGTACATCCAAAACTGAAGTTGAGGTACCGTCTGCCATCAGGTGACTCGAAAAGGAAGTCTTGCAATGGTAGCCCATATCCAATGACAAAAGTAGCTTTCCAACCTCCGAATAAAGGATACCTTGGTTCAATTTCAAGTTCTGACTGTAAAGGAAAGGTATTAGTTACAATGTACAGAAACACAATCACCTTTTTTCTTTTGGTGAGATGACATAGATATGTTTTCCCAAATTACTTTCCCCAAGTGCTCTTCAGTTTCTGACCACCGTACCATCACTTTTCCAGTTAACATATAAGAAACCCTTTACTAATAAGGAGATACACACTCAGAAAACCCGGGCAAGCCTTCAGTTGCAAACCGTTACATGTCAATTTTCCCCCGGCAAATCAGACAAAAACAAGTTGATCAAAGAAGTCATAGCATATCACAGAAAGCAAACTTTTCTGGATTCAATTTTTGTCTGAAATGCTTGATTTCTCAAGGAAGAACCAAAGGTGATGAACTATAGAACATCTAGATGGCGTTAATGTTGAATTTGAGGCTAGGGTTCAAAAAAAGTTTGAGATAAACTTTCGACTTCTAAGAGACAGATACTTTAAGTTCAATCAGCAATTAAGCCATAATGCTTTAGAGTTGCTTCCTATAACACAGGACCAATTGAGCATACATTTCCACTATATGAAACCTAGGATAATCTTTGCTTAGAAAAGAAAACAAAGATCAAATCTCGGATAACAAAAACCTACAGACAATGTGGTTTGATGCAGTTGTAGCGGTACGCCATGGGTCTCAAATTTTCCTAACATATGTTCAAAAATTAGTCACCACATGAAAAAATAGGTGCTAGAAGAGACGTTAGAAAGAGCATGATGGAGTCAAATAGAAAGACAATAAACTTAGGAGATAGCCATACCACTGCAAGTAAACAAAGCATATGGAAGTACATTTTATCGTTGATTTAATCATCTAAGGACAATTTTATGTGTTGCACATATTCTCAAGGCAAATACCATAAATCTGCTAGAATGTTAGTCAAGAGATCACATGTTACCTTCCAGGGATCCGTACGCAAATGTGAGGATGAGATATTCCCTATTTCGTCTCTGTAGTACACAGAGTGAACCCTAGGAGGTAGTCTTGCTAAAAGATGTTTGAATGAAGACACCCCACCAAAAGATGGCCTAGATTGATAATCAACCCTGCCAGAAAGAAACTTAAGAACTATGAACGTTCAAATGAAGCAAAGATCAAGAGAGGAAAAAAAAAGTAAAGAGAGAGAGAGAGAGAGAGAGAGAGAGATGTCCGTGTTTTACAATTAGCTACCAAATAACAAATCAAAAGGCAAAAGGAAAAAAGTACCAACAAAGAGAGGTCTAAACATATTACTACAACACTAGAAGTTCAGATCTCAAGCCCCAAAAAAATCAAAGCAAAAAACTAGTGATAAACGGTACAAATTTTCTCATAATATCAAAAGACCAATGAAAAATATGCTGACATGTCGCAGCAGTAAACCTTACCTCGAAAACACGCCTTTGTGGCGAGCACCAGCGTGCACCAACTTGTAGCTCTCTGTGATCTGAAGACTTCCCCAATGAGATATTTCGACCTCACGGACAAGCTCCTCAATAACGGCAAATGGATTGTTATTCTCAAAATGGACAAGTACGGGTGAAAAGGAATATGGAGCTTGATTTTCATAGGGCCCATACTTTAGCTCAGTACCAGCACGGTTGGTTGGTTCCACTCTTGTGAATGATTCCAATTTAGGGCTTGGAGTCTTAAAAAATGTAGTTTGCTGCTTAATGTGATAGGGTGACAATATTGTTGCACTATCACGATAATAGACCAACTGAGACTCAGACTGGCTTATTTCAGTTGGAAAAGCTTCCAGAGAATGAGTCAGTATGTAAAGTACTTCTATTGTCGCAGTTTCGCCCGTGCTTAATGCATTGATCAAAGATATAGAGAAATACTTAGTGTCATTTGGTGCATCAGGTAGCTTAGTTGGGTTTACATCCAGGGGCAAATAGCTTTTCTTTTTCCGCTTTCCAACAGTTGCCGCAGCTTTGATAAGTGCTAGATGATCAAGTTGTGTGGGAGGAAATGCAAGAAGTAATTCTGAAGAAGGAGATGTCCCAATATTTTCAACCTGGAAAAACACCATCAATCAAATATACACAAAAAAATATTTTGCACTTTCTAGCTTGTTAAAGTAGCAACAAACAAATATTTTCAATAATTATGGTCTGAACCCACTCTAACACATTGTTTCCAAAATTCAGATTAATCAACAAAATACCATGCATCAAATTAGGCCAATATGCGGCACATGAACCAGAGAAAACTACTTTCTAAAATCTTTAAAATCAATAAAGGATATGGACGATTTGGTGGCTAGCCCTTATACTGGGGTTTATGGCAGAGGAAAAAGAAAAAAAAAGGAACACTGATGGATTTTTTCACTTGACATTCCCGTACTCTTGAAACACGAAATTAAGTCTCAGTTGGCCCTGTATAAGGTTGACAACTTCATGAAAGAGACTGCATAATCACTCTATGGTTGGTTAGGAAAGAGGCCAGCTAAGTTTTGACACAGGACTAACTAGGGGACAAATTTATTTGATTTATGTCACTCCTGCGCATCAAGTTGGAGAATATATCAATAGGGCTAGAAAAGCCACGAGATTTACTCAGTGTCCATAACCATGATGAGGTAATTTGCAAATTTCCCTAGAGTTAACACGAAGTTAAAGGAGAAAGTTTTAAAAAGGCCCACAAAGAAAACCTGAAAGCCCAAAAAAAATGTCATTTATCCAAAATTCAAGCAGTTATGTTGTGAATACAGTCGAACAAGCACTAGAAAGAACTACCTTCAAGGTTAGGAAAACCTTAACGATGTGAGAAGTCAGGTCAATCTGCAAGCATGATCAGCAAATTTATCAGTGCATATGCTTGAACAGTTGAACTAAGATGCAAAGTGAGGATATTATGAAAAATGGACCTCTACAGAAGTACTCAACAACAATATGGCCTTCTTCAGATTTCCCATAAATTGGAAAACAAAGAAACCGTTTTTTGCTAGTTTTATTTCCTTATAAGACGCAATAGCAGGGATTCTTTTTATTTTTCCTACATTTTATCAACAGCCAAACTTAGCTTGAGCGATCAAAAAATAAAAGAGCCATCAGCTAAGAAAAAAAACAAAAAAAAATTACCGAAATTGCTAACAAAAATGGAGCACGTTACAGCAACAAAAGCAAATATGATGCGAAAGAATAAATGAAAACCCTAATTATAAATATCTGAATCTCCGACTAAGTATAATGAAAATGAGTCATTAACAAGAGAAATTGAAAAAAATTCCAGCTTACTCTGCGCTCAGCGTTGACGATCTGAATCTCCTGAGAGGAAGATCCGACTGCCAGTGAGAGAAGAGCTAAGACGGAAATAAGTAAGGCTGATCGGACCCTGAGCTGAGGCTCCATGGATGTGCTCATCTCCTACACAGTTGACGTAACTGTGAAAGGCCGATGACTAGAAGGGAGAACTCACAGCCAGTGGGCGTGTTTGAGAGTTAGTGGGCCTGATAGAAGTTGGTGCGTACTCTGTTACGTCCTTCGGGCTCGATGCGGGCATAAAAATACTGGACTATTTTTCTTTAGAATCCAATTTCTTTTTTGTTTTATTCCCTCATAAGAAGTTAAGAACTATTTCATACTTGTCTCTTTCACTCTTGAACTATTTTTCTTTAGATCCAATTCTGTTTTCAAAAAATTGTTTCTTTCATTTAAATTTATTCTACTGTTACTTTTATCTAAGAGAAAAATCTTTTTTTTTTTTAATCATTGATCTATAGGTCAAACTTTATTTTGTGACCCAAAGTTGTAAATTTGTCAGGTTGAACTTCCAAATTAATAAAATTAATCAATATTTCCGCTCTAGTAGAATCCTATTATAGAAATGTGCAAAAAAAAAAAATAGATAACACAATAATGACGAGGAAGTGAATATTAATACATTTTGATAATTTATAAAATTGATGAAATTGTCAGTTTAGACACAAATCATAATTTGGCCTTTAATCCATATGAGAAATGTACATGAAAATGATGGTTGCAACGTACAAATTTTTTTTTTTTTTGTACTTGTATCTAAATCATATTAATGTGGCACGTTACACGGCATGCTGATGTTCTTCAAAGCTTAAAATATAGAGAGATACAAGAATCTGTTTTTCGCAGTAAATAAAATGTCAATTCTTTAGTTAAAATTTTGGTATCGCAGTAAAGCTACGACGAGCTGGCTAGCTGGGAATTTTTTTTTCTCTCTCTCTAAATCAGGACCCGAAAATCTTGGGATTTTGTTATTGGTTTGACCCCATTTAATAAAATGGAAAAATTTGAGAGAGCTCAAAAATTCACTTGGCCCATCGTTGGTCTTTCCCTTCCCACTTCAGAAGAAAATTTGTAATAAAACAATTTCGGCGGGGAAAAGAGAGCGAGGAACTCTTTACCTTGAATTGGTCTTGGACACGAACACTTCGACCGGACTTAATGTAGAGCACGTGCTAGCAAGCTTAACGAATTCGAGTAATATAAGTTAGAATGCTTTGTGAAAGTAAAATTCAACATTTGACTTAGTAAATGAAGCAAGATTGCCAGATTGGTTGGTAGGCTCAAATCGAACTGTTCTGTAGCATTAGCACTTTATAGTCACGTTAAGAGAAAATTACTGTATAGTTGCCTCTCCCCCTTTTATCCACACAACAAAATAATAATAATAATAATAATGCAGGAAGATGCGCAGCTTGCATGTAAGGTAATAACGTACATGTACATGTGGCCTCCCAAGAGAAATAGTGTAATTACATTCACGAGGTCCATATGGATAACCTGGGAATATAAAAAAATTCGACCGAGGACAATTTGTTTCGGTACAATCATTAAATACACACATTTGTGCTACAATCTCAACGTAAAAAGTATTTAAAGTGCTTAAACTCAAAAACCTCCCAAACATTGCCATCTCTTTTTTTTTTTTATCTCTCTTTTTTTTCTTTTTCTTTTCGTGTAATATCAACAACTAATTTATATCCCAGATTTCCCCTCAAGACTCGGGACTATCTACGTTCTCTCTCTCACCATCTGTCTCTCTCTCTCTATAACTAGAAAGCTGAAAATATTGCATTGAAAAAGAGAGACAGAGACAAAGAGGGCGAGGAAAAGAAAAAGGCCATTTCAGTTCACTGCCCATTTCGTCAGTATCATCATTGCGATTGATCTTTCACTTATTTCATCGTTATTCTTTGTTGCAGTGCTGCAACTATTTCCCACGTGACTAACTTTTTTGAGTAACACATGGCCTGCATGAAGGTGGGATCCAAATCCGAAGTCTTTATCCTCGATGGACAATCCTGGTCAGTCATTTCCTGCTTCTTGTTCTTACCTGCTGCCATTGTGTATTTTTGTTTTCCCGTTTACGTTATGATTATAATTTTGCGGTAAAATGTGATTGTAATTTGTTGAAATGGAACGTTTACAATGTGGGTTGGCGATAAGATTGGATGTTATGTGATGGATTCGGTTTGTTTTCCATTTGAAATCAAAGCTGTTGGTATTGGTCGTGGGTATGAATTGTATTGATTTGGATGGTGTGACTCTAGGAATTCGATAAGAAAGAGATAACTCGTTTGTATGCAAAGAATATCATAGTTTTGATTTAAAATATTGAGGATGATTGAGTAATCTTGCCTAATTTGAATTTCCTGATTTTAGACCTTCAGTCTTGTCACCACCGTTGTGAACTGAATGTGCCTGCCTGTGGCTTAGAAAAAAAAGAATGTGCCTGCCTGTGTGCTGAGGATTTTGAAAGGATGAGCCATTCCGAAAAGGACACGCATGGGGTCCTTAGAGAGAAATCATTTCTGTGCTTCTTATGGACTTCATGGCTTTAGTCTGGTCGGGTTCTGAGATTCTATAATGATCCTGCTTTAGCCTCAAAGAATAGATATCTGGGACTATCCCTCTCGTGGATTGGTTATAATTTTGTGTGGTCAGATTTGCCCTGTCAAACACCTTAGCATAAGAGCCTAACTTAGACAATTCGACATCTTGATGTATTGTGAATTGTCTCATAAGCTACTTAGAGTATTCAATTGATTTTATTTTCTAGAAATCTGTGTACGTTGGTCTGGACTCCCAATAAGATTTCTAGCACCAGGTTGGTTTCTTAAGTACTGGATTGCATGAATTTTTTTATCAAGAGATTAGATGATAGGTGGGATTGTAGCGCATTTGCATCCAGTCACCCACCTTCTCTGCACAAAGCAACAACTTGTTCATTCAGGAGAATCAAGTTGGAGGAGCAGTCCAGTAATAGGGTGAGATGTGCATTTCAATCAAACCAATAGTTACATGACTCAAAAGAAAAAAGAAAGAACACCACTAGGACCAGAACGAAAATTGAGGAGAAAAAGAACTTTAGCAACTTCATTGTTGTTTATGTCATCTCAATCCACAATCACCTTGCTGCTATCTTACAAATGTGTCTTGGCTCTGCATTCTTCCCCGATTTATTATTGAATGCCGAGTTTGTAACCATTGTTGCGTTGATGGCATCCCTTAGAGTTATACTCTCTTTTCTCCATTAAATTTCTTTCAAGCCAAATGCTCATTTGCAGGCTTTGCTCAACTGGTCTCCCTAGTGATATCATCATTGAAGTTGGAGAGAAGACCTTCCATCTCCACAAGGTATATTTTACTTGGGCAACTTCTGCTCTATTGTTTTATTTGTCATCAGGGAATATATGGCTCACGAAACCATAGTTTAAGACACTTGCAATGCTCACATCAAGGTTTGCATTGAGATGATGCTTCGGAAAAGCACCTCAATGTGCAACATTCAGCTTCTGATCCCTTTGGTTGCTTTTTCTGTGCTTTGATGTTCCCCTTGTGTACTAGATTCCTGACTAGAAACAATCGAAAGTAGCTGGTTCCCATCAGCTAAGATTCCAGATTGGAATCTTCTTCATGTGATTATGAAGTTCCTTCTCTTGTTATTTTCCTTTTCTGTTTGTACTTTTTATTGTTCGGTTGTGTTACTATTGCCTTATAATTCATTCTCCCTTTTGGGAAGTCAAAAAGCTGGCCTTGCTTCTTGAATCCTTCGTGGACATTAAGTTGTGTCCATATTTTTCGTGCTCTGGTATTATTTTCTATGTATTAGTTCTTATTTCTTTCCCATTTGTGTTTTGGGTAAGTTATTTCTTTTCAACTCATCAAACTGCATTTCCTCCCTTTCTTGGCATGGCTAACAGTTCCCCTTACTGTCAAGAAGCGGACTATTAGAAAATCTTATTGGAGAGCTTTCTGTGGAGGATGAGAAGAAGTGTGTTTTGCAGCTACATGACATACCTGGAGGGGCCAAAACCTTTCTTCTTGTAGCCAAGTTCTGCTATGGTGTTAAAATAGAGCTCACTGCATTGAATGTAGTTGGCCTCAGATGTGCAGCTGAGTGTCTCCAGATGAGTGAAGACTATGGAGAGGGGAATCTTGTCATGCAGACAGAGAGTTTTCTTAATGAAATTTTTTGTTACTGGACAGACTCAATTAAAGCTCTTGAAACCTGCGAAGAGGTTCTAGCACATGCAGAAGAGCTTCATATTGTTTCAAGATGCATTGATTCTTTGGCAATTAAAGCTTGTGCAGATCCAAGTTTGTTTAGTTGGCCCATGTCAGGACACAGAGAAGTGGAAAGCCCAGGTGGGGCCGTATTTTGGAATGGAATATGCACAGCAGCTAAGCCACATCCAGTGAGTGAAGATTGGTGGTATGACGATGTGTCCTTTCTGAGATTACATCTGTATAAAAGGCTGATTCTGGCTGTTGGATCGAAAGGCATGAAGGCAGAGAGAATTGCCGGGTCCGTGGTCTACTTTGCAAAGAGACATCTCCCCCTCTTGGGGAGGCAATCAAGCATTCCGAATGGGAACCATGCTGCCCAAGGATCAATTATTTCTGCGCCAGCTGATGCGGATCAAAGGAATCTCCTTGAACAAATAGTGGAGTTACTACCCAGTGAAAAGGGTGTCACAGCAACCAACTTCCTACTTAGGCTTTTAAGAACGTCAATGATTTTACATGCTAGCCAATCCTGTCGAGAGAATTTAGAGAAAAGGGTTGGTGCTCAGTTGGATCAAGCATCTCTTGAGGATCTTCTGATACCAAATATGGGGTACTCAGTTGAGACCCTTTATGACATTGATTGTGTTCAGCGGATTCTCGATAACTTCATGCTGGCAGATCATGAATCTGTTGATTCTACTTCTAATAGTATAGTATATGAGGGGCAGTTGATTGGAGCTTCCCATGCTCTGACCCCTATGACAATGGTGGCTAATCTGGTGGATGGTTATCTAGCCGAGGTGGCACCTGATGTTAACTTGAAGTTACCAAAATTTCAGTCACTTGCTGCTGTTATCCCTGATTATGCCAGGCCGTTGGATGATGGAATCTACCGTGCAATTGATATATTCCTCAAGGTAAAAACAGATTTCCATTCGTTCTTGATGATTTTCCATGCAAAAATTCGTTTGATTTTTATTTTTTTGAACACTTCAAATCTCCAGTACATTTCAAGGTTTCTCATAACATAGTTCAAAATGGAGGATTTTTTCCCTCCTTTGTGATTTTGTTCTGTCACTTATGTCTTCTTAGATCTGCTTAAAAAAAAGAAGATCCGTTTTAGAGTTTTGTCTTGAGATTCATTGCACCACACACTCATGCTGGTATGTGTTTGGAAATGGCTTAAAAGAAGAATCAGCTTTTAATTGCCAGAAAAAATGCCTTCTGTGGCCTTACTGGAGGGAGTCGAGTAAGTCCTTTCAAAAAGAAAAAAAACTGTGTTGCAAACTCGCTTCATTTTCAACTTCCCTCGAGACAATCAGGCTGTATTATACTGAAAGTGCTAGTTCCTTTTCTTTGAAGTTGCTTCCCGCCGCGCGGGCTAGATTTTTCCCATATTTCCTAAGAAAACAAAATGTGTTTCACAACTTCAGGCTCATCCCTGGCTGACGGACTCTGAAAGGGAACAACTCTGCAGGCTCATGAACTGCCAGAAGCTCTCCTTGGAAGCCAGCACCCATGCAGCCCAGAACGAGAGGTTACCACTCCGTGTTATCGTCCAAGTTCTATTCTTCGAGCAACTTCGGCTCCGCACCTCTGTGGCCGGTTGGTTTTTCGTCTCTGACAACCTAGAGAACTCACAAAATCACAGTGGGAATCTTGCTATGCTCAGAAATGATGCCTCTACCCAAGTCGGAACCACACAAAACCAACTTGTAGCAGTTGATGACGTGAGGGATCGGGTGTCGGAGCTCGAGAAAGAATGCTCTAGCATGAAAGGAGAGATTGAGAAGTTGGTGAAGACAAAGGGAAGTTGGAACACGTTCTTGAAAAAGTTTTCTTTCAGGTTAAAGACCAAGTCATGGGACCCAAATGCATCAAAGCCCTCAAACAATTCCAAAACATCATCAGCATCAAAAGCGCCACTTGAGAATGGAAGAGAAATCCACGACAGTGGTGAACTGGGAGATTGAATGCCTCGCTTTTTATTTCTTTTATTTTTAAGCCCTTAGTCTCTAGCTTCTGGGAACTAGCCGGTTGTTATCTGTTAGACGACTAGATTGTATTGCAGATACCCTCTTCTCTCCAGTTATATTTTGATTAGTTTATTTTCAGCTTCCAATGTCTCCTCCCTAACACTGGTTCCTCGTCCCTATTTCAAGATATCAGTGCAATCTGATAGGGAAGCACGATGCGTGGAAACATTATCCGCGTTGTTTCCAAAAGAACTTATTACGTCAGGTTTCACAGTTATAGAGTCGACATATCACGTTGCAACCTCTTACTACTCAAATTGGCCAAATTATAATATAGGTCCTTTTTTAATTGCCATAATAAAAATTAATGCAATATCATGTCAGACCCAATAAAACAGCTTATCTATGTGTCGAAAAAATGAAAACAAAAAACAAAACTGACAACAAAACTTAAAATAAGTTTTTTTAAAAAGAAAAAATGGATGAAAAATTTAATGGAACGAGCTTTTTGCGAATAAGATGCTCGCCGCCTTAAGAAAAGCCCACACCAACCCATTTGAAGAGTAAAGAAAGAATAGAAAGCCCACTGTAACCCGATCTGTTCTTTGGGTTTTACAAAACCCAAAACAGAAGCCTACACAGCAAGACAGAAATTCGATTGGCATCGGGAGCTCTTTTGGGCCTACTTCAGCCTGCCCATGCCCGTGAGCCCGTCCGTGCTTGCTGTCTTTTCGGCTTTTCGCACTCTGCCTCGACATTCGCTTCTCACACCGATGTTCGTTTCTCCAGCGGGCAGCGACAGAGAACTTTCGTTACCAGACCTTAGAAAGTCCGAAAGCGTTCCTAATTTGCTTTTCGATTGCTCGGTGAGTTCAACAGAACTCGGAACCTGCTTTTGTTTCAAAGATCTTAAAGAGGTGCGTTATGACTTTCCTTTCTTTTCCTCCTTTCGCTCTTGCTTTACTGTTCTTCGATTGCTGAGAAAACAGTTTTAACTATGTTCAGTATTCTTTTCTGAAAACGAGATATCTGAAGGGAGTGAAGGTAGATGATTTTGTTTTCTTGGTTTAGTCTAGCTATTATTTGGTTCGGAACATATGGAAAAAAGAAGAGAGTAAAATTAGGTCTTGTTGAGATAGTCTTTTCCTGCTTCATCTCAGCAGCCAAACACAGGGTAAGAATTAGAACTTATGGGAGTTACACGCATCAAACGAAAGGATCAGTATAGGGTAAAAGATTTGGAATTAAATATGTAGAAGTTTCCAGATATCATCAGGGAATGAGAGGTAATTATTGGTTAATGCTTCAGGGTGCTACGGCATTTACCGGAATGTTAACCATGGGTAGCATGTTGAATCGTGAGACTAGATGCAACTTCTCAGATTGATTTCTCCTCCTCCCCCGCCCCCGCCACCCCAACCCACCAAAGGACAAAATGCTGAGCTAATTTGGCCTGTTCACTGGTAACTAATCCAAGAAGTCATCTTACGAAAATAGTGGTCTTGTTGTTGCGATGTAGGTACTCTAATGGTGTGCAGAAATGACAATCATTGACACAGCGATGAGTCAGTCTAGTAAAAGCACTAAAACTGTCTCTTCCACCTCTAAAATTCAGTTTTCTCGATCATCGTTTAAAAGATGGGGTAGAAAATACCCATTTATCAGATATGGGCTTCCGATGGTCTCCCTCACAGTGTTTGGCGCCATTGGCCTTGGTCATCTCCTCCAAGGCAGGTTAGTGCTGTCGTTATTCTCTTGTTTCCAATCTTCTGGACTCCTTTTTAGTTGCCTTTTGCAAATATATTGCGTGAAGTGCTGTCCAATCTTCTCAAACAATATATGGAGTGAGAGAGAGATGGAGCGCATTCAAAATAAAAGCAAAACAACCAAACAAATTTAATGATTTTATTGACCCGAATTTCCTCTGAGCGTTGAAATTGAGGTATAGGCATATAAGCGTATCTTTTTTTCCAGGATCAAGCACCAAAGTAGGTTACATTCATTACTGATACAAATTTAAAAGGAATGTAATACTTTGTAAAAATGAAGAGAATTTCTTTGCGATCCTCCGTGGTTGCTTGTATATCAGAGTTGTTGATTATTCCTAGCATGTTGTTTTCATCATCCTTTTTTTTTCTTTCCTCTTCTTCTGAACTGTGGTGGCACTTTGTAGTTCAGCAAGGATATTGCAAAGGTGAAGGATGACCAAGAATGGGAGATTATTGAGACAAGGAAGGCACTGTCCAGAACAGGACCTATTGAAGCATATAAGCCAAAAAAAATCTCATTGGAGGAGGAGCTAAAGGTAAAGGGCTTTTGCTGGCTTTAGTCAATTTGTTCGAGAGCATTTGCAGCTCACCTGTTTGTTTCTGTGTACAGGATTTGCAAGGGAAGGTGGACATAAACAACTATGAGTACAAGAGGATTCCTAAACCAAATGACGGCAAGTGAGGCTAGTTTGCGCGCGTAAGAAAAAAAAAAAAAAAAGAGGCTAGTTTTGCGCTTTGCCTGCTGGGTAAACTCAGCCTTTGGATTTTCCAGTTTTGTTCTTGGTTGTCAGAGGACTACCAATTTTCTGGACTCACTACTGAACTCCTTCCGACCTTTGCGGCTGTTGTTAAAAGTCTGTACTTTTCTACTCAGTAATCTGTGCTTACTACTGAAAACATAAACTGGGTTGTAAGATTTTTTAAAGTAACGAAAGTTCTTCTCATTCATGCTCGCTGTTTCTCTTTTCATCTATTTTCAAACCAAGAGGGTTTTAAAGAATGAAGAATTGGAAAAGGGAAGAGAGTAACACATAACCAAAGGTGTCATTGTAGAAGCTGTTGTCAGATAACGAGGAACCAGCAAGAAAGCCACCCTGAAGTTTCTGATTAATTAGCATCTCATCCTTTAACGGATGACTGGGCATGGCCTTGCGACCGAGGGAATGTCCGTGGAGAAAATGGGTTGCCTAGTGAATTCTTAAAGAACACCTGCGATGTTATCCGCAGATAGTGCACTGAAGAGAGTTAGGGGAAGAGTCGCACTCTGTTTTGGTTTTGGTTCATGGTGGGTAGGTCAGAATCCTGAATCAGCAATCGATTTCAAGAGAAGAAGAGCCTAAATTTGCTTCCAAATTACTGCTTTGTGCTCTTAATTTTGTCCAAAAGACCTGTGGCAGAAAAACTCATCATGCACGACTAACTTTCTTCTAATAGGATGAAGGGAGCACCCTTCAAAGGTTCGAACTGTCTGCCTGTATTCAGTTGCTTCTCTGCTTTAGAATTAGTAATGGTTATTGGTAACGTGTAAACCTCTAATTCAACGGTGTCCCAGCATGGGAACAATCATGCTCTCTTTCATCCATAGACATTTTACACTGGTTGAGTATGATCTACTCGCACTCTTCAACATTTTACTCCGCGTTTGTCCCTCTGTTTTAAAGTGTACCAGCCAAGTGTCTGTACACGCAGGCACAAAGAACGGGTAGACATGAATGCAAGCACTCACGGCGGGGAGGGAGAGTTGAGCGTGGGGTAATAATTAACTCAAAAAGTGAACAAAGTGAAAGATTTGTGGAAAGAATCGAGAGCAGGTAAATCATATAGGGAAACAGTACCATCCAACCATTTTCACAATTACAAACTTATACCCAGGTTCCCCAGAGAGAAAACCCATAACTCGTTATGTACACCACCCCCAACACAACACGAAAATGAACATAATGTTTCTAAAGCCTAACTAGTGTCCTTTTGACTCCAAAATCTAACCTTTCAACCCTTCCCCAAGGTTTATTCATTTACACATCTAACATAGGAGCAAAATAACAGCCAAAAAATACCCCCTTGTCTCTCTCCAATTTTATCACTCTCCCCCAGAACAAAAATCAAAATTACAGGAAATGAGAAATGCAACAAAAAAGCTATTTGAAGATGACCAGCACCATAATCCTGCAAAATTTACCTCGGCTTCGGTTGTGACACAAATGAACATAGTGGCTGGACAAGCCTCTGCGCTGACGGACTACCTAGTAACATAGCCTGAGATCGAGTAAGCATCTCAGTCATGGATGGAGTTTGATAGGATTGAACAAGACTTGAACCATCGGTGGAGTCTCCTCTTGCCGTTGCTCTTTGCCATGAGTGTGAGCTCAGTCCAGAAAGAATATATGCTCTCCCAGATGCCTCGTAAACATGCCTGCTTGCCATCCTCTCTTGCATTTCCTTGAGCTCAGCATCCAATGCAATACAAAGCCGATCATGAGATTTGGCTGACACACTATCCAACAACACTCTTCGGCAGTTTTCTAGAGTTGAAACTGCAGCAGCTAAGTCACCCTGCTCAGCTGCAACTCGTGCCTGCGCCATTGCCTCAGCCGCTTGGAGCCGATTGCGTTGCCGGTCTACTTCTATTGACACTACCACTTGTTCAGCTGTTTCAGGCCTCTCAATCCTGACTTCTTCACTCCCCAATGTAGCTGTTTCTTTGGTCAAGGGATCCTTGAAAATGCATCTCACCTTTACCAGTGATGTTTCACTGCTGGAAGACTCTGCCGGGACATCCATGAAAACAAGAAAATCTCTCTCTTCATCTGCGTACATATCTCCTACGTCAATACATCCAGTGCGTCCATCAGCCATCAAACGGCTGGGGTAATTTCCTGCTTTCAGTGAGACAAGGCGGGTTTTTGTGTTCACACATTCAACTTCCACATGCAGATCCTGCACCACAACACTCAAAAGCCCCCCAATGCATTGGGCAAATGCATCCTGGATCACAGCTTCTGTCTCAATGAAAGAAAAGGTCCCTCCAGAAATCTCCGAAATTGAGTGCATCGATGAGGCATCATGATCCACACCAAATCCAAACGCATGCACTGGAATCTGGAATCCTGTGCTGTGACCACTATGAATAGATAAAGGGAGGAGCAACTGGTAATTTGGTTGAGGTTGGTTATGACCTGAGGCACTGACAGTATACGTGTCCTGCCCATCAGACAGTAGTATTATACTTGCCACTGGGTTCTTGTCCCTTCGTTCTTCCATTATCTTCGCACCCTTTCTCAGACCCTCAGCAATGTTGGTCCCACCATTTGCAACCAAGGAGTTAACAGCTTGCAGTGCCTGTTGCCGCCCTGAGTCAGACATTCGACGGAGCGGAAAAAGCCGACGGGCTGTGGAGGAGAAGGCAATAACTGAAAGCCTGTCATTGGAGCCAAGGTTCTGTATTACAAACCCCATAGCTCGCTTAAGCAATGCAAGCTTGGTACCTGCCATGCTACCACTAATGTCAAGGACTGTGACTAGGTCAACTGGAGCACGAGGAGACTGAGAAAATTGTGGCAAGCTAGACTGATTTCTGGTGGAATTTTTTCCAATAGCGGCCGAGGCTTTGAGATGGACCAAAACAGTGAAGTTATTACAAGGATGGGACCGAGGGGCAGCTGAAACTTCAGGGTATGTTTTCATCTCTATTGTTTTAACAGAATTGTGATCTGCAGCATTCTTATCACAATGGCTTCTTTCAGAAAATACAGCCTGGTGATCTAAGGATTCATCATCATCAAACACAGCCGGCTCTGTAGCTTGATAAAGTGGCATGATATGCCGCCGGTTGGTATCTCTTCGAGTGGGAGGTAGTCGGCGTACCACAGTCATCAAAGCATCATTCTGGGGCCAACCAACAGGACCAATTGATGCCCTCCCAGGAGAAGGATCCAAACTAGGAGCTTGCACAGGGATTTCTTTCCATTTTGCTCTGCAAACAGGACAGATTTGGTTTCCATGTTTGACATTGGAAGCGATGCAGTGGAAATGGAATGAATGCGAGCATTCCGCAGTGAAAATAGCGTGACCATCCCCTTGTTTCATTTTGGTTAAGCATATTGAGCAGGTTTGCTGAACACACAAAACGAAACAAAGCAAGATCAGCAAACAAAGGATTACACAAGCAAGCAGAATTATAGCAATCCAAACATTAATGGAGTCAAGCCAGAGTGATTGTTTTACATCACAGAAATTCTGTTCATTCTTATAATCATATTTACCCCAGTTATCAGATTAGTTCTAAAGGAGGACAATCAGTACTTCCGAGCACTATAGCATGCACACAGCATGAGATATTCTTCTTCTTTTTCCACTTTTTTTTTTGTCGTGTTTTGATATTTCTTTCAGTCTGAGAGCTTGAAGGATAGACTCCTCCTTCCCATTTCCCACAACATTAAGTATCTAACATATGGACAACACAAAAGAGAGAAAACCCCATCATAAAAGAGATGGAATTAGTTGCTTTATTGTGTTTAGTTTCTTACATTTATTTTCATTTCTTTGTTGAAATTTCCAGCTAGAAAGGTTGCAAATTAACAGTCAAACCTAAAAGGTCACCAAACAAGCTACTTTTAGTCCCTCCACAGGACGTAGGAAAAGGAAAGGTAAAACCTGTGGTCATCTTTAATCAGTAAGGCAAACAATAATGGTCCTGAAAAAGACTTGTGCGATAACTCCGCAAGCCTAATTAAGGAGGGGAAAGCAACTAAAAAACTAATTGATTTCTTACGCACCTCAAAAACTGCTAAAATCAGATTAGACACACAAAAAAATGGGTTTTCTTGAAGTATTTGTAGTTCTCACTAAAAAATGAGAAAAAAGGAAAAACACGGATAAAGATAGAGGAACTCAAATATTCAACTTATGATAAAGAAATTGAAGCAAACAAGAAAGATTTGTCATTGAAAGCGATCATATGCCGAAAAGCATATGAAAACGAAAATCCCGTCGCAATTGAGGTAGCAAACTTCAAATCAGATATCAAAGAAGATACCAAAATATGAAAGTTCGGAGATATTTCGCTTGACCATGTCCTGAGAGAAGGACACGAAATGCTTCAAAGAAAACCTTAGCTCCAGTTATAATTATCAAATTATTAGAAAAGAGCGACCAGAAGATAAATTGATTAACTTTCCATAGTTTAGCCCCCAAGAAGAGAGAACCTCTATTTTCCAGTATTTAGCAAACCATCACTAAATCTATTCGGCTCTATCGTCTTAGTTGAGCTGAGTAGATTCGAAATTTTAACAAGCAACATAACTAGGAACAGAACCCAGGGCCTTGTACACTCTCCTGCTTCGAATTCCTTGGCAACCGTAGAAAGGAAAACCTCAACGATTACCAAAAACCCACCACAACCCAGAATAGGAAATAAAACAAAGAAAAGAAAAAATACATATACAAAACAACAACCATATAACAGCTAACGTTAATAATACCATACCTTGGACGATTTGCTACCGCCCCTAGACAACCTTAAACCGTGAGAAGACGGTATGGGTGTGCTTGGCAGCGACGAACCGGTGCTCCAATTGGCCGGCGAGAGCAGAGCAGCATCAGACAGTCTCTCAGAGGCCTCCAGAGCAGGTGAATCCTCTAAAGTTCTTGGGACAAGCATACAAAGATTTAGACCAAGCGCTAGCTTCGCTTTCCTCCATTTGCTTCCCATTTCTCGCTTTCAGATCTTAACCGAGAAAACTAAGAAAGACAGAACGGTAATCCTCAATACTTCACCAGAGAAAGTGAAATATCCTTGAGAATGAAAAACAAAACTAAGATCTCAAAGAAGCTCTTATGTTGAGCCCAGCTTCTTCTATCTTGTCTTTCTCTTAGTTGAGAGTCCTTGAAGAGCGACGGAGAGAGATTAAGAGAGAGAGAGAGAGGAGGAGAAATGGCGCTTTATTAGTAAAGTGGAAATGGAGCACGAAAACCAAGACAGAGAGAGACAGTGGGAGGTTTGATGGGAGGCTTCGGTTTTTGAGGTTCAATGTAGGTAATGACTAATGAGGCTTAAAAGATGTCAAAGGGAGGGATGGGTCGCAGGAGAACCGGGAGTTTGAGAGTGCATTAGTCTTCTTCTTGGTGTTCTCGGCCGCCATGGGGAAAGAGAGAGAGAGAGACAGAGACAGAGACAGTGAGAGAGACGGGAAGGGAGATTGAGAGAGAGAGAAGCGTGGGTTTTTGAGGATTTTGACCTGCTTTGCTCCGTTGAGATTTTGATAAGAGGTAAAAGGAAATAAATAAAAGCACGTTTTGGTTGAATCGGGAAAGCTAGCTTCTTTAACCCTTGTCAGCACCCACTTCCTGTACTACCCTTTGCATTCCAATCAATTACTCTAGTGCTCTGCTGTCTGCTCTTTTCTCGCAATTTTTTCTTTTTCTTTTGATATAAAAATTTCTTGAATTTTGAGACAAAATGAAAATTAACAAGAATTACTATAAAACCCCTTTGCCCTTTGCCCTTTGCCCTTGAGTATTTTTCTTTTTTGGTAAAGAACCATCATTGCTCTGAATTATATTACCAAACAACAAATCTATACAGCTTAGAATAAAAGATAAAATTTTTACAACTTGGGCATGCTTGTATTCTCGTATCCACCAAACTTATTTTCCACCAAGCTAGATTGTGGCTAAACCTTAATCGTGTCTGATATCTTGTATCTTCCTTTCGCAAAAACAAACAAACAAAAAACAAAACAAAAACAAAAACAAGCAAAGTATTCTCATTCCTTTTTCCCAAAGAGCTCGGTCTGTGGTTGACTTGTGTCGTTCATTTGGACAAGTTCATTGGCCGGCCCTCCCTCGTAATGTTCGAACTACCCTAAGCATCCAATTCCTAGACCAAGTAGAAGATGCTTTTGAACCGTTCCCCAGCCGGCTACAGGTGGGGTGGACTTTGTCTGAACTCGTTGCAATTAGCCCAAATCGGCAGCTATGAAACAGCGACTGACAATCTCAGCAAAACTACACAATAAATTCAATAATACAATGATTTTGGGCCCTGGGAACAATCATAGTTGGGTGTTCTGTCAGGGACTCATACGTAGAATATGACACTTTTATTTTTATTTTTTTCTCAATATATTCCTTCCCAACATGATCAAGTGACCCATTTAGATCATTCTTGAACCACTTTTGTAGATATCACCTACCCATTAAGCAGATTTCGGGGCCGGAATTTTGCAGATTATGTGCCACTTTTCTCAGTCTTGAATCGATACCGGAATTATTCCCTCCCACATGTAACTGCCAAATCTAGATGCATCCCAAGGCTAGAATTTCTATTTATGTCAAATGAATAATTCCGTCTTGCCAAAAAAAAAATAAAAACCAAAAAACTTAGCATATCCATTATCCTGCACTGTTTGCGGTAGTTGAGTCTATCTGTCTCTCTCACGTGTAGAGTGCACACTTGGTCTCAAACTTGGTAATATGCTCTTGGTTTATGGTCAGGTACCCGTGAAGCCCCTTTCACCTTTTGTAAATGGGTGACAGTATGCAGTATTTTAGTGCTAGTGGCTGGTTGTCAAATCTCTTTTTCTCTCTCTCTCTCTTCATTGACCATTAGAGTAATGATAATCTAATTGTTTAGTGGATTATGCCCTAATCCTTTTCTAGAGGATCTCATAATATTATTTGGGAGGACAGAATTCCCCATTAGTACATGTATGACTCAGTTTAATGAATGGCCTGGCCCCCATGCATCATCATGATGAATCATTTGTTGGGCATGAGTCAAAATGGTGGGATTTTTCTTCATGATGCTATTCCTCTGCTCCCACATGAGATATGATGATAAGCTTGCCACACGTGCACATCATCACAGCGGCCGTGTTGGGGTTCCCATGTCAACCCTGTTGACATCAATTCTAGATCTTTATCCCGTGAGTTGGATTTCCCTTTTGTTTTCTCTTCCCGGCTTCCCGTTCTCCTCCCCATCCCTCCCACCCCCACAAAAATATCAAAGAGAACAACTTCTTTTGGGCTCTCAGAAAATAAAAACATGGGTTTGATTGACAAAAATAATTTGGTTTCCAGTGATTTCAACCATTTGTAGCTCCTGTTTGGGTGTAATCTGTTTCTGCTGTCAAATGGGTCATAAAAGACGAGTCTGTGACTCTGTTTCTTCTTCTTCTTTGCTTATTTTTTTTTCTTTAATAAGGAAAAATGATTAAAAAAATTAGAGTGTCATAGGGCAACATCGTCTAAGGCTTCCTCGGATTTCGTTGATTTGTATAATGCTATTAGACAACATTGTTGAACTTTCTTAGCGCCCAAAACGAAATGTTGGACTTTCCACCTCAAACACCGTGTTCAACTCACAATCTCGAGCAAGAAGTGCGATTTCCGATTTTTCCTGTTCAGAACTTTCCGAGGCAACTTTGTGATATTCGCGCTCTTTAATTTCTTTTTTCAATTACTTGGGTGATTGTCCACTGTCCTAACCTTATTATTATAATGACACCAACCCTTGTTCGACGACCCGCCAGCCAGCCTCTAGAATCCTAGTTTGGCATGCAATGGTCAAAAAACTGGAACTCGAGGAATTTTTCAACATGACCCTTGAGTTTAAAGTTTCGAGAGGCAACCGGCGCCCGCCCAGCAAACCTATCATGACAATTACATTTTCCTTGCTAATACTCTTCTTCTGCAGACAGACCCGACTAAAACAGAGCCGTATTACTTATAGCATAAGAACTCTTCTAACTCCTTCACTGTTCATTGAGACAGCAATTAGGTTTGTGCCATTTTGTTTGCATTGGTAGAATTCGTAATGCTCTGACCTTTCCATAGGTACGTACCAACAGAAGAGATAAATAAAATAAAATAAGAAATAAGTCCAAAAGAGGACAATAGTGACAGAGGGGGGGAGAATTCTAGAGCACATGCGTCCCTAACATTGGACCATTAAAATCGATTTGAAGTCACCAATAAAAGCCAGAATATGTTGGAGTTTGGTCCTATATTCCTGCCCATTATTTTCAGAATAGTATAGGCATGCTTGGAGCTTTGTTCTCTTGTGAGGAAATTGCACTCCTCGACCTCTGTCTAGTGGGATATTTGAGAGTGAAATGGGAAGTTTGACAAACACAAACTGGAGAGCAGTTGAGTGGTGGAGGAATTTCCTCTCCATGCCATCTCAAAATGTTTGGTATTGTTCTACTGGGGGCATCAAAAATGATTTCCGCTGCACTGTCTCTCCCCATATCAAGTTAAGCGAGTGTGCACTATCGACGCATCCATGTGTGTACAAACACCACATGAGTGCAAAGACTAACATGATCCCAGTGAGCTCTAAGTGGAGTTCCCTATTCCCCACTTTACTCCTTCAAAAGACAACCTTTTAAAAGAAAAATGCTCCATCTTTTAGAATGCAAAAGTTATTCCTCTCCCCCACAAAAAAACATCAATAAGGAACCAAGACACTGACTCCTTTTTCATTTCACCCCTCCTTTTGAGAGAACACATGCCTCACACAACTTGAGAGAGAGAGAAGAGAGAGAGCAATAAGGGCTTCTCCGCCAGCAATGAGTGGATATCCATTAACAAAGAATCCTCATAAAAACCTTTGTGGACAGGGGATAGGATTCTCTTTACTACCTCTAAATTTGCCTGACTTTCTGGAGCAAGTCAACGAAAAAGCTGACCCTTTTTTTTTTCACAAGGGAACCCCCCTCTTATGGTGCCCCCCACTTGGGGGGTGATTAAGGGCGATGGGATGTCTTGCACTTAGAAGTCACTGTTCATCATTTACTTATATCCCTTTTTTCAATGACACACCATTAGTTTACCTAATCTCAAAAGAACCATGAAAAGATTATCTTACTCCCTAAGGTTTCTTACCGCACATTGATTGTCCCAGTCCCTCTCTAATGCGATATGCACTCCTCAAAAAGGAAGGGGACGATTGGATTAAAGATAATGCTTAAAGAATAAATTTTGCTTAGTTCACTTTGGTGGGGGTAGAGATTATCTAGCAATATTATATAATACAAAAGTTATAGCATTATTATTGCGAGGCAGTTTTTCACTGTATTGTGCCAAGATATTCTAAGCACTTTTAACCATGCATATCCAGCAACTAGCCAGTAGATTTTCCCTAATTATGATGCACATGTCTTCATCATCGACAAGTCAAACCTAATCCATGCCTCAAATGGGGTCCCAATGTGACATGTTGAACATGATCTTGTCCCGAACTCTGTATATGCTAGTCGTTTCATACCTGCTTTAGCTTTTGCAAATGGGATCCTTACACTTCATCCTACTCGAATACAGGTTCTTTATAGAGAGAAAAAAAAAACCTCAAATGGATGACCGTCCATCAATTTGGGCTTATTTCAAGGTGCCAAATGTATAGTCATTAGATCCCTTAACTTGTTGGTTCGTTGTCTCTATAAAATGATTGACACATTATTTAAAGCACGTAATTGAAGTTTTTTAACTTCTTTAGATTAAAGAAATTTCAAAGTTACAACGATAACAAAAATTAATATTAAAAGCTGAAAAAGGAAAGTTGACATTGCTCAAATTTGGCAAGAAAAAGAAAAAGAGATAAAAGAAAAAAAAATTGGATTTAAGATACAAAAATGTTTTGATTTAACATGAAAGTTAATGGAAGCCAATTAAGGGGTGGTTTTGACCGAATTTATTAACACTATATGTGCTCTATTGTTTTTTCCTGTCTAATTTGGAGAAAGTTAAAGAAGTGGTACAGAAGGTTAAAGAAGTGGACTTATTAGCCTAATTCACACACCATGTCTAAAAATACCTAGTTCTTGAAGGGGTGGTGGAACTTTAAAAGCCTGATCATCCTCCTTAGCGATGTGGAAATTTTTTTTTTCTACATTAATTTGGAGAAAGAAAAAAGAAATCAACACAGAAAAGAGGACTGAAAAACTAGAGCACTCCATTAGGCTCTTTGAAACCATGTACTTTTAGCCACTTACTTTTAAAAGATTTTTCACCTTCGTCCTTCCCCAGTTTTTTGATCGTGAATCAAAATCGTAAACACTAACATGTCTTGTGTCGATTATGGGTAAGTCAGACCTACTCCGTTGGTCCAGTGGGGTCATATGTTTAAGCACCATGTCCGACATTTGTATATATGCACGTCTCTTTCTTACTTTCTTACTGTCTTCCTTTTCTCTTTTTTTTAATATATAAAAGTTTGGCCAAAGACCTTCTCCCATGATTGAATGAGGGTTTTTCTCCAGTTACACGTGGTTTTCCAGCATTTAAAATTAAGTAATTTGGAGATTTCCTCCGCTTTACAGTCATCTCAGATGTGGAGTGCTTTGTTTGTTTATCCAAGTGAGAATTTATTGGTGCACGAATGGGCTCGACGGAAGGCCCGTACTGCTTCTAAACTGGATTTCCGATGATCCGTATACTTTTTCTTTTGGGCTGATCCAAATTTCACTTATTGGATAACAAATAAGTGGTCTAAATCCGCTTTTTTGTTAGCTTATCTATTTGCTTCGGCCTTGTCCCATTCCCTTGGGGCCTTATAAGTCTCCCCCGGGCCCAATAAAATTGGAAGATGTCGACCTCTCCGTTCTGCCTTTTTCTTTTCTTCCTTTGTTTTTCCCCCTGTTTTTGTTTGTTTTCCTAAACCAGATTCCGACATGCTAAATTTGAATCTACGAGCTACTTCACGTTGATGAATTATAGCAATTTACTCCAAAAAACGAATGAAAAGAAAACAAAAAGAGATTGGGGGATTGTTTGCACGAAATCTAACAAAAAATCTGCAGGAAAAGAACACAAGTTCTAGTTTACTGTGAACTGGTCAGCAGTTTGTATCTTTTCAGTGCGCTGTACATGGAGTTTGAACTTGAACTATAAGTGAAAAAAAAATTAAGCGTATGACAGATGTACATAAATACAACCCATTTTGCTATTAAAAAGACATCTTAAGTCCTGAAAATTCTCACTTGCCCAAAAAATTTCCCCAACTCTCTCTTCTGGATCCTCCTGTAAGCTGTAACTCCTTTCTAATGATCCTGTAGAAACAATGCTACACTAAGTGGACACTCTGAGGAGATTTGTTCACAAACATTTCATGCTCTTGTCCCTTTTCTCAAATTGTCTTCCACCTTATCTCAACATGTATCACCCCATTCTTTGAGTTGATTAGATGGCACTCATGATTGATGCGCCCGTTGTGCACGTCATCGGTAAGGTTAATTTCCACATACCCCAATGATTCCTACAAAATACAAGATAGTTGAAGGTTTGAACATTCATAAACCTGAAGAAAAAAAGAAAGAAAGGAAACTACTGCAAACTAAAAGAGTATTAAAGATGGTAAAGTTACCTTTGATCGAAAACGCATGCCTGTTTGCTTGCTGAAAACTTCAATATGAATCTTCTCATTTAGAGGAGGCTCCTGGAGCATGAAGTTGAATTCTTCATCCCAAGTAGGGTTGCGAGTTCTTTTCACCATCTATGCAAACCGAATTGTTCCACAAATTAAATTTACTTACATTATGTAATGGTTTCCTTCATATAAGTAGAGAAAATGAGAACACAAGAAAACAACATTAAGAATAGATCTCTACCGAAACAGTTCACTTCAGCTGAATTTGGCGTATGACTGTGTATCTTGAAATTGAAAGGTCAATCCGACTTAATGCTGGTGCTAATGAAGAGCCAACCGAAATTAAAATTTCTTACGGGAAAACGAATATTGCTATTTTAGAGCATCAAAGCTCTAGATCAACAAGGGTTACAGCACTCTACAACATTGGTGATAAAAGCCTAATTTCTAGATCCTCTATGACTTTGAAAAATCTACCATGCATTCGGGTTGTAGCTTAGGTGAATTCTTCTTTATGGAAAAAATTGTGCTGGACGCTCCATGTCTTTTCAGTGAAGGTTGCAGTCGGCAAATATATCATTAAGGTCCTTTATGCTTTCTCATGCACTATCCTAGTCCATTATGTCATGAAAATAACTTCATAGGTTACTTCTTAAGCACACCTAGGCTTCTAAAAACAACTTGCAAGATGGCTCATGTGTTGAAATCCAGGGAACATTGGCTAAAGGACGACAATCATCCTATATTTAGTGAAAAGAGAAAATCACCTTTGTTTTTCTCCGTTCTCCTCGAAAGAGGACCAACGCATAAGGATTGTTGTGGCGCTCCCCCTCTACATCCTCTGCTCCTAGGACGTTAACTATAAGTAAACCTGCTCCACTCTCTACCCCATTTTCAGATGCCCTTTGAGTTCCACTTCCTTTTGACGCACATTCATCCAATGCCCTGCTAAACTTAGCACTGTCTTCTTTAAAGGGAACAAAAGTCAGCTCCAACTCAATTTGCCCCCTCGGCTTCTGGCGTTGATGATTATTAGAGTTTGAGTTCTTGAGCAAATCAAGCTTAAATTCCTTTTTCTCATAAGGTGTAAGAAGTTTCAGTGGAACTAGCTGCACTCCCAGCGTGTCGTGGCTACCAAACTGTGAAGAACAAAAGGGGAAAAAAAAATAAGTCTGAGCCTGAAGCCTGTCACAAACGCAAAGCTTCACTAGACAACAATGAATATTGTAACTCAACTCCAATTCTTTTTACAATGAATTGACACCATTCAGATCTCTCTAGTTTCTTACCTTTCTCCATTTTCTAAACCCTTTGCTTGGGTAAGTACAATTCTAAGCCACAAGAAGAGAAACAGGGAAATACCTTGTCCCAGTCATAGACTTCTAGTTGAAGAACTTGAGTGTCAGGTTCCTTCACAATAAGCCTGAACTTCTCATTCCACTCAGGATTCAAGTTGTTCTTCTTGATGGTAGTTTTCTTTGCTGGAAGCCTTTCTCCACTCAGGCTGAGTTTGACGTAAGGATCAGATGATCCTAAGATGTCCATCTTCAAAAGTTTAAGAGCTCGAACAACATTCACACTCAGGATCCCCACAGGCTTCTTTATGAGAACTCTATAGAAAGACAAAACAGAGCAAATGAAAGATTAAAGTATACACTATTATTATTGTTACAGTATGAATCCTACCAAGAAGAAATTAAACCAAGTCCTCACTAAGAACAATCAGGTCACCGAACTACGTTTTAACTAAAACTGAGTAAAAGCTAGAGTCTCATACTCAATTGAGTCAACCGCCCAGGCTTCACATATGAAGTAGAGAAACTCAACTAACATTTCCAACCTTCAAGAGCCTTTTATCTACTCAGTACGAATATGCTTACTATATATAGAAACAAAAAAAAAAAATCAAGCAAGAGTACTCTATCATCTATAGAAACTCACGTTGAGGCATCAAGAACAGGAATTTCAAGAGTTTGGGGCCAGATGTACAGGATTGCAATTTGTTTCTTAATAGATTCCTGCAAGCACTTAAAAAAGTTAGTTAGGGAATGAATAACTGGCTTCTGATTTACCATGAGAAATCCACCATAGATCCAATCTTGGACAAATATATAAGAAAAAGACTTACTACTGAAGCACCTGAACAAATCTATAGAGGCCAGGTATCGACATAACATCCCCTCCCAATATCTTCATCCCAAAATCTACATGTGGCTGCACATAATCAGGAAGAACAATCATACAGGGATGATTCTTATCGATTCACCTTAGGTAAAAAGCAGTAATACCCATTCACCTTTAGACAAAAATCAAATGAAAAATAAATATACTCAATGATCAGATTGTTCCACATACCTTCTCCATCAAAGATATCACAGTGTTTACAAAACATGGAAAAGTAGGCACGAGAGGTTTCAAAGTTATCCGTGGTGCAGCAAATATTTGTACATCCACCAACTGAAAGGAGCATAGTCAAACTTCTGAATGGAAAAGAAAAACACAATACTGACGGGAAAAAAAATCTCTCTTAAGAAGTGTGAATTTAGGCTCTTCTCACCTGAACCGTAATTGGTAGAGATAATAGATCCAATCCCAAAACTATATTGGGATTGCCAGCCCATCTGATAATTGGTTCCATGACCAATTCCTTCTCGTTAGTCTCAAAGGCTTTAATACCTGTAAAGATAAAATGTAAATCAAAATGAATACTTGTCTTAGAGAAACCAGTAAAACAGATCTATTATGCCCCTAAGTTGCATCACGTTTGTTCAGGAGAAGAGATGTAGAGCTTTGCGCAATTTCAATTATGAAATCAGTAGACCACAACCTCAATTCTTTCAAACTTATGATTTTTATTTTTCAACAGAGAAAAAATAAAAAAGTGCTGGACTGATAGTTCAATATAAAATTTGAAACACCCACAAACTGCCCTATTAACAAGATCGTACAATCGCAGAAAAAAACTCACCATATATTGCAGGAGGAAGAGTCCCAAGAGTAAGATTCTTAAACTTAATCCCTTTAATCTGAAATTTCCCGATGTACTCTGCAAATATAGGCTCTGCCATGCTTCTAATCATGCTACAAATTGCCTAGACATAAATATTGCTCAGTCTCAGACTAAATAAAAGATAAAAGATTATGAGGTAGAACATTACCTTATCGAGGTAAGGCCACATGTCGGAGATAAGCTTGTTTAACCAGTCTACCTGCACAATTTGCACACAATCAACATGCTAGTGGGAGTAATTTGATTCTTAGAGCAACCGAAGGAAGAAGAAAAGACTTCCTGAGAAGACTGTAAGGCAGTACTTACTCGATCATAATCGGGGTTCTTAACCCATAGTGGAATTTCAGGAAGAAGATCTTGCAAAGCACTTGAATCTAACTCATAAAGTGGCCTGATAACTGGTTCCTGCAACAGTAAGTATAGCGCATTATTCTACAGCAATTTCCGGTGTACATATTATAAAATGGAAGCATTTCTAGTAAACTGACTTGAAACTTATCAGCATCTACATGGTACTGAGTTTCCTGAACTTTGTCACGAAAAAACAATTGGGCAGTACTGCTCTATTAGGTCTAAAGGCTCAAAGTTGGTCAATGATAATCTAAATCAGAGAAAGAGATCATTGCATTCCTTTTACCAAGAAGTTTGGATAGATTCATATTACTTCTAAATATGGATTAGTCAACAATGCATGCAGAGACCCGTCACGAATATTTAACATACGGATCACACTTCAAGGTCTTCTGCCACTGATTGTTACCATTTTCTCTGAATGAAGCACGCAAGTTTCGTCTTTAAGAGAAATGGAACACGGATTGGAATGATTCGCTTCATTTGAGAAAGTTAAATTCGCCCTAGATAAACCCCATCCGGATCTTCGTAATTTTACGTTTTAACAACATTTCATTAAAAATTCAAATGAGCGGTTCAAATTCGAGCTTGCTTCTACAAAACTTCAACATTTCAGACGCACTGACAGTTTGATCCTCCAGTCAGATTCGAACAAAATGCTGGTCTAACAATGAAACGAACAGTCATTAAAAATTACTATAAAACCATAATCCGATGCTTAGGCGAAAGTACGAACTTATGAACCCATTATCAATCGGGCATCTGGAAATCAATTCCGAGAAAAATAAAAAAAAGAAAAAAGTTAAAATTCAAAATCCTAATGAAAGCAGATGGCACCCCCAGATTTGACTTCTTCCACCTAACTATGGTACAATATAGCTCACTGAACAAGAAGACAACAAGCATTTCTACTGGAGATAAAACTAGAACGACAGTCGTATTATTACGGAAAACCTTCAGCTACCCAGAACGTTGAAATAAAATCCAAAACGAAACAAATAGTGAACGCATGCTCAGTAATTTATTTGATCAGAAGTTTTTCTAATGGCTTGGCCCAAAACCAGAGAAAACCAGTTTACTGAACTTCCCGTACAAGTAAGGCAGCATTAATGCTGTTCATGGTTATGGCAAGATTTGCGTCGGATTCTCAGATCATCAAAAAAATGGCTAGTCATGACTCATTAACTACTTTACTCTATCTTTAGAAGAAACCTACGCAGCTAAAATAAGTCTTACCTCCACATCTTTGGCTTCAGAGTAGACGAAGAGATAGAACCCCACCAAGAGCCCCAAAGGAATCCCGATTCCAAATCCGAGAATACCAAGAAAAGTGCTGAGGAATCCCATTTTTCCTAGGCTCCAAGAAACTGCGGAAACTGATAGAATGAACGTAGAAGAATCAAGAATGAATGGAGTTCACGAAGTGCAGAGACAGAAGCAGAGGTGAAAAGAAAAGAAAAAGGAATGTTCACTGAAATGGGAAAACAAGACGTGAAATGTGTAGCGTTCTCCAGCAAATCAAATATACAGCAAGCAAGATCTAATAGAAATTCGATTGGAAACGTAACAAATGAAAAACCGCCAAAACAGAGACATGTTTCTCAACCACTTCGAGAGAAAGAAATACTGTTGTTGAGTTCTCATCATTTATAGTTCATAGTCCTCTTTCGTTGAGCTGTTTCAAGTTTCAACGGAGCTTGCCTGTCAGACCGAAATGACTAAAAATTCCTTATTTTTAAATTTAATATTGTTAAAATTTATTTTTATTTTTTTTAAAATTTTAAAAAAAAAATTTTATTTTTTATTTTTTCATCAATTTCAACATAAAAAATTTATTTAAATCACCTATCCCTTCATTTTTTCCATTGATTTTAATATCTCAAAATTTTATAAACAAACACCATAATTTATAAATGTGACCAAAATATGATCCGATCTCTTATAAATTATATTTAATAATTGATAGTGGTGTTTGGAATCCATATCATGAAGGGAAACATTGTATTTACTAATTGAAATCCAATCTCTTATTTTGGTAGCAAAATATGTTAATGTGATAGGATCCCTCTGCAACTAATGTAGGTACTTTTTTCTTGAAAGGGTAGACTTCTTTTATAAATTCACATCGAATAAAAATAGATACAAAGATGAGAGAGATGGGATAGGTATTGAATTACCCACCTTCCATATCATTAAAGAAATTGGTTGGTAAGATTTGGGAGTTATATGTAACTGATAATTACAAGAAATCTTTTTAATAATAGAGATTACAGCAAGTCCAGCAGGAGAAACCGCAATCTCCAACTGGGCTTTTGTCTACTTGCGATTAAGCCAATAGGAGGCAGGGCGGATCTCTCTTGTACTTCGGACGCTGCTAAGACCGATCGGCGTCCTTTATTTGTTTATTGCCCCCTCAACCCTCTATTATTAATTAAACTCGCAATGTTGCGCTGTTCGGTGGACAAAGGGAATCATATTTTCTTTAATTATTTAGAGAATGATCCTCCTTATCTTTTAGAAAGCCCCTTTGTTTGCGTTATTGAATATTGAGGAGAACCCACTTGGCACCATGAGACGAGTTTGCGAACTGCAGTCGCTCAACTAATAATATATATTTAGGTGGGAAAGTTTTGGAATTCAAGCAAGGATTAGTTGGCATTTGTTCTAGAAAAGTCTTTGTCACTTTGGATCATTTTCATTGAGCTCTTATTAATTATTGACGCATATTTTTTCCTTTCAATTAAATAAAGAAAAATCAACTAGCTACATATTCATTTCTTGAATTTACAGAATATGCACTTTAAAAAGACTGAAAAGGGCTCAGGTGTAAAATTTCAGTGGATTGAAGAATGGAATCACAACCACAATCATACTTTAAAAGGTAAATTCTAACGAATTAAAATTTATAGAAGTATTTGAGAATCTGGTAATAATTTGAGAGGAGAAATTGTTAATAAAAAAAGAACATACATAAATTTAAGTGATTCGATTTAAACTACCCATATTTACTATAAAAATATGTATACTTGTATTTTGGATACTGATATTTAGACTTGAATATCTAATACTTGACAATAAAAAGTATTATATTAAAATTTAATTATATAGTGATTATGATAGTATCTATAACAAATAATAATTTGAGAAACTTGCCTATAAGAAAAAGAAAACTAACATAAAACTCGGACTTTAAATCAAATAGTTGTGTTCTGACAAAAATTTTCATTTTTCGAATGAAAACGGAAAGAGTGGCAAAATAAATTCCATGTTCCACTCAATTTTCCTTCCTTATTAATTAAATATTTTATCTGGATCTCGAGAGCTTCGGGCAACCCAAGTTATCAAATATCATTTGAATACTTATTTGCAGTTGTGACCTACGTTATCTTCTTTGAATATGCAACGTTTTTTTTTTTTTTTTTGTAACAGAAGGCAATCTTAAGTATTAAGTAACACCAAATCAACATCAACTTAAAAGCTTTTCGGGACGTATCTGGGACGGTGATATAAGGAAGGTTATATCCGGTACACGACAGACGACGTTTAGGATACTCTGGGGACGGGCGATAGCTCCGAATGAGTAAGAAATTTTAGAATGCTTTGAAAAAGGTGATTCCTCGTACTACGTCACGTTTGCAGAGAATTTCGATATTGTTGGCCCCACCCCCAGGATGAAAATATTTAATATATCATTGAAGGCCGGTAGGCCATTTTTAAGGTGGCTGAGGTAGCTTAAGTTGGTTAGAGCAAAGCCCTTAAGGTTCGTGTGTCCTCTGACTATCTTAAAATTTGGGATAGATTAAAGTTTTATTAAATTTGGTGAAAAATAGTAAAAATTTTGAAGTATGCTTATGAAATGGTGGATAATTTTGAAATTTTAGGTGAGTCCATGATAAAAATGAAGAAAGAAATTATTTGAATGCTTTTTTTTTATGTTTATTGTCATAAAAATAGATGATTTGATGGTAAAAATAAATAGGATTTCAAATTTTTATTTTTATTTTTTTAGATTTCAAAATTAAAATGAAAAGAGAAAACAATTATTCCAGGTATAGAAAATAGAAAAAGTGAAAATTTTCTTAACAAATTTTTGAATTAGTTATTTTGGAATTGATAATTTTTTAATCGAGATAATTTTTGCCAAAATTCTCCTTTATAAATATGATCTATGTCAACCTAGATAATATGTTATTTCTTTTTTCTAAATTAGCCAGACAATATTAACTTTTTTTTTTATAAGCAAAAAAATGAAGGTGGCAATTAGTGTGGTAACTTCTCTGGGTGTGACCATAAAAATACTTCCGCTACAAAATGTCCAGTTGAGCTATATCTATTGCCCATTGAGTGAGCTTATTACAATAGCATTACTGAGACCATCAACTAGTCTCAATTTATCTATTAAGTTCAAAATCAGACTTTACTTCAACAACCAATTTCAGCTAGACAATATTACTTTGCTAATGAAATAGTTGGGCTTTTCTTTTTTTGGCTGCATTATTAATTTATTATACAATCAAATAATTCCCCCAAAAAAAATTTGGAAAAAACGTCCACAATGACGTGTGAGAGGGCAGGGCCGCAGGATTGTAAGGAGCAGCAGATGATCTTTTCTGAAAAAAAAAAAAAAAAACTTTGGCTCATGGGTGTGAAAAACTCGGAACATGCAAGCAGACGTCGGAAACCATTAAGCAGAAGCTGGGCTTAGGTTTGTTTTTGGGCTCCTGCACGTGAATTGATGTTAGATGGGTTAAAGCCCATTAGAGACGAGCCCATCTGATGTGGATTGGTTCAAAGTTCAAACCCATCTTCGTCAGGAAGACTCCTAAACATCTTAGGAGTACGAGAGTACCTTCCGGAGCCAGTGTTCAATTTTTGTACGGCGCCAGATTTAAGGCTGGCATTAAAATGTTAGGGCTTGTTCGGTTAACAAAAATATTCAGGATTTTTTTGAATTCTAAGAATACAAAAAATTCTACAACCAAACATCATTCTTAACACTACATAAAAATAACTAAAACACGCATACCAATAAAGTTAACATCACCTAAAAATTCTCAAAACACAAAAAATTCTCAAAAAATTTTTAACCGAACAACCCCTTAATAAATCCCAGCTAACTATCATCATTTTCACACTTACCCCGTAAACTGTAACTTGTTGCAACTCATCCCTCTAAACTACGTCCTTGTTGCGGTTACATCTCTCAACCGATTTCGGACGTCAATTTGAATAGAATTTGTCCAAGTGCATTGCACGTGAATCAATCAAATTACAATAACTCCACACGAACTAGCAACATTTTCTCAATTACCTCCTAAACTATCACTCGTTGCAAATCACCCCCTAAATTCTGTCTTTATTGTGGTTCTATCTCCCAACTAATTTGGGCCATCAATTTGAATGGAATCTGTCACACGTGCGCTACACATGACTCTCAACCCACGTTAAAAGACCGTTTTACCACAAAATGCAAAGAAAAGAAAAAGCAAGCTACCTAAATCGAATCAGAACGAAAATGACTAAGGATACAAAACATGCGTTGAGGGTCTTTAGATAGCTTCGTTTTCTTTTCTTTGCATTTTATGGGGGCAAAACATTCTTTTAGCATGGGTTGAGAGTCACGTGTAAAGCACGTGGGACAAATTCAGTTCAAATTGACGGCCCAAATCGATTGGGGATGAAACCACAACAAGGACATATTTTAGAGGATGATTTGCAACGAGTGATAATTTAGAGGAGTAATTAAGAAAATATTGATAGTTCGTGGGAGATTATTGCAATCTGCCTTATTCACATATAACGCACGTAGACGGATTCCATTCAAATTAACGTCTGAAGTTAGTTCGGGGATGAAATCGCAACAAAGATATAGTTTATAAAGTGAGTTATAAACGAGTTATAGTTTAAAAGGATAAATAAGAAAATGATGATAATCCGTAGGCGTTACTGTAATTTGCTTAAAATTTTAACTTTTATATGTTCAAAGTTAAGCTTTCTCTTGTAGTTTTTAAATCCCATTTCCTATGACGTGGTGAGCAGTGATACTTGTAACCTTCGACATCTTTGTTAAAGGAAAAAAAATTCATCTCTCTCATCTTTTAATATTTTTGTATTTTGCAAATCAAATTATCAAATTTATCACGTTACACATAACCACCAACACATTTACATTTTGCACCCAAATTAAGATACCATCATTAAAATTAATAAAAAATAAACCATGTGTCATAATTTTAATAATTAAATTGTAACATGTGCAAGAGTGTAAGTTTCCTTTAATTTAAAACATGATGTATAAAGTATGGTTGCGGGTGTGGTAGTTAAGGATTCCTAAAATTAAGATTTGTCCTCATAAACGGTTCACGTCCAGCCAACATATTAATAAGTTACATCAGTGGTCAAGATCGAGTTCGTTGGTGCATTAAGAGTTCATTTGCTCTTTCTTTTTTTATCATTTACTTTAGTAACTAAATCTGAGTTATTTATGAAAGTCGTTAATATAGTGATTAGATGTAAACCTTTTATTAGGATCGGTTAAAATTTTTCTCTTAGGATGTGTTGTTTGATTGTCACAATTTTGGCATTCCAAAATTTTGGGTCTGATTAAATAAACTATAAAATAATATTTTTCTCTCCCACCAAATAATTTTTTATTATTATAATATTCATTCAAATTTTTTGTTTCTTTAATTTTTCACTAACTCCCATAAACTACCTTTATCTTTCTATCAATTTTCATACTTCAAAATTTTAACCACCTCAAATTTTAATCAGCGAGTTAGAAGTTTAAAAAGTGTAAGTTTTTAAATTTCAACGGTAAAGTTGTAAACGAAGGTCATATTTGTAAAAGCATATCATCATTTCCACGACATTGTAGACAATCTCAAAAACACCATTGTTGTTTACTCTAATACGAGTCTCATTCTACACTATGCCTCTTCACGACATTTTCTTCTGAAACAAATATATTATCGTTGTTATATAGGTGCGCCCATACGATGGGTGGTCCAGTTCAATCTCTCGGATGGGATGCCTTGTACGGGGTTGCGTCGAATCTTACGTCTCTCCATCACATTACATTCAGCCGGCTGGTACAAAACTTTAGCTTATTTAGCAGAAGATATTATTATAAAATGATTTGACATAAATATTGGTATATTTAAATTGGGTAATAATTCATTAACCTCCGCGAGCATATACGATTAAGTCAAATTTTACCGACCTATTACAGAATTTATTAGGCAGAAAGTATGAAGAAACTTGATCAAAAACTCAAAACTTCGGATGAGCTGAAAGGTTGAGTCGAACTTTTTTTCTTTCTACAATCAACGAAAATAATAAAAAACGGAGTCCTTCCTGTGAGAGAAGTCTCCAATACTTTAGTTGTCATATTTCTTTTTTTCAATTTTCTTAGTCTCTTGTTCTGACAGAAGAAGTGCTTACCTTTCAAACTCCTTTTTTTTCGTTATATTCTCCTTCCAATTCGCAGGCTTGGGCCTCTCTCGGCCCATCTCTTCCACCACTTTTATCCTAAGGCTCTATCTCCTATATGTTTTTTCGTCTTGTAAGAATCCTGTTAGACCTTTTGCTCATCAACTGGATCAACTTTCCTTACTTTTTATCTTTTCGTCTAATCTTCTGCGTCGTTAACAACAAGTGGAATGATTACCGCTTGCATGCACGATAGTTTTTTTTTTTTTTTCTAAGCAGCACAATAATTTCATACACAAGCTCCTTTAACAAGATTCATTGGGAGGTCATAGCCCGCTCGATCTAAATCTATTCTTAGTGTGCCCCGGGAGGAGAACATTCACTGCCACTGTACGCTAGGCGTCCTGTTTAACAATTTTTGGGCTTTCCATCATGGGCCCTCATAAGAGGCCAAGTTTTTCTTCCTCCATCAAGACATATACGAGCTTAAACATGGTAACTTGCTACATGCGAAAACGTTGTACGTTTCATTACGTCTTCCAATTATTAATTAAACGACTCCTCGTTAGAGTCAAATAATACTTCACTTTTTTTAAAAGTGTTTATATTAAATTTTAACTCCTGAATCCTATACTATATAGGTATTTGAATCAACTGTAAAGGATTTAGAGGTATTATAGAGAAAAGCTTCCAAAGGAGCAAACGACGGGTATGGATCAAATGGATGTAAAGAGGATCCTGGCCGTGATGATACTGTTGATCCTGCTTGTGCCAGTTGCAATGGAAATCTATGAGCCTCTCTCTCCCCTTATTTCTCCCAATCGCTCCCCCACTGTACACGATGATGGCATCCAATCATCCCCAGAAGATGAAGAGTGCTTTAGGAACTGCAAGAACTCTTGCCTTTCTCCGCCCTACACGCGGCCACTGTTCGAGTTGTGTTACAATTTGTGTGCATCGACAGAATGCATCCCTCACATGGCTGCTCGAAAAACATGGAGATTCTTAACTCGCGCATTAAAAACTTTATGGAAAAAGCTCAAAGAACTCCTCACTTGATCACTCTGCCCCATTGACTAGCAAAAACTATGGGCAAAGAGGTATCAATCAAATCTCTTTTCCAGCCTGATCTTATCTCTCTTTCTCTATGGAAACGGACATCTACACAGCCATAGCCTATGTGAATAGATATTAGCGGCCGAGGGTGGGGCGACACAGTTGCAGGACACCCAAAACATTCCCTTGGGCCCCAAATTGTGAACAAGATCTGAAAAGTCTCTTGTAGCCCAATTGATTAAACCCTTGGGTCTCCACAAGAAAATTGCAAAAGAAAAACCCCCCCCTCTTCGGCCCTAAAAGATGGAAAATCCATTCGGTTCCTCCATTTTTATAAGGAAAAAAAAAATTCTTTTATCCTCCTTAAAAGCTGGGGGAAAACAAAACCCTTCTAACTCATGAATACGACAAAAACAAATAACGTCCCCTGACGTAGAATTTTTTGCTTTGACGAGCAAACTAATTAATAATGTGTTATGTTTTTAAATGAGTCAGTACAATCCGTAAACTCATATAATTATGTAAAAAGAATTAATGGTATCTACCAAAAGTTTTAAACAGAAACAAATGGAGTATAAACATAGGATTTAATTTTTTGAAATTTATAAACAAATAAAAAGAAAATCTAAAAATTTTTATTAGGCTTCATAAGATTGCCCCCAGTGTTCACCACTAACACATAGTCACATACCCCGTCCACGAAAAGTATAGAAAAAAGAAAGTATCTATATTTTATTCCAAGAATTGAGAAAAAGGCCACTCTAAAATAAGAAAAAAATATATCTAATCTCTTTCTAACATTCAGAAGTCTATAGTTCCCAACATTTTATGTAAAACAAAATAAACTTCATTAATATTCACTTAAAATAGTTCTCACTCCACTAATCAGCTTAAGTCAGTGTTAAATTATAGGGTCATGTACCCATTTAGTCATTAGATTTTGATCAATTTTAACAAATCGTCATTCGATTTTTAAATTGATCATAAAGGTTTTTGAGTTTACAATTTTTATCAAACAAATAATTTTCGTTTAATTTAAATTCCAATAACAAGTTTATACATATCACTTAAAACTAAAACGTTGTGACTTACAAATTTTTTTTCTTAATGTATTGTTTTTTAAAAATAAAAACAAAAAAAAATATTTTAAAAAAATATAAGTCACATACGTTTAGTTTTGGGTGAAATGTGTCAAATTTATAATTCCATATGAACCATTAACTTTGAGAATAAAATTTTAGAGAATGACTTTTTTGACAAAAATTATAAACTCAAGACCTCTGTGATCAATTTGAAAATTGAAGGATGATTTATTAAAAAGGTCAAAACTTAGAGACGAAATAGATACTTAATCCTATAATTTGTATAAATATCATAAGTATACTTCCATCCAAATTCTTTAAACTTGTATGATTATCGTGGTGGTTCTTAACGTGGCAGCGCAGGTATGCAATAAAGTGGAGGTTTGTGTGCGGAAAGTTGAAGCTGCTGCAACTGTTACTGCAAAAATATATATTTTTAGTTCCTATGTTTTATATTCTTCTTCATCTTTTATACTTAGGTTTCTGATAAACTATTGATATATAAATACGAATTCTGTTAAAAAAAAAAAAAAAGAAAAAAAAAAGGGAGAGATTTTGACGTGTATCGAGTATATCTGTCGTATACACGCTTTAAGTACAATAAAATCACGCACATGATTGCGTTAATCGAGATTCATTGTTTTTTTGTTTTATTTATTTTTTGTCTCAAATAATTAATGTATGCAGTACTCCTCGTGACATACATACAATCGTGTTACCAGGGGTGGAACCACGTGTCGACCATGGGGGCAGCCGCCCCATGGCCTGAAAATTCATTCAATTTTATTTTTTTTTTTTTTTTTATATGTGTTAAGAGCCCAGCCCACCCTCATTAATAGATTATGTACTCTGATTCATAAATTGTGATGAATTCATAAATTCAAATTGTTAAATTCATCAACATGAATTTGTGAATTTTTGTTCTCTGATTCAAATTGTGAAATTATTAACTTGAAATTGATGAATTTAAATTGTGATGAATTCTTGTTTTATGTTCTCGAATAAAAAAAAAATAAACTGAAACTTTTCAAGTCTCATGTCAATTAGAGATGAATAATGAGCTGATAGTAATGAGCATGAGTGAGAAATAAAGTTTAAGGATGGTAGTGGGATAGAGATTGCTCTCATTATACAAATGTCCTGAAATTGAAAAATAAGGATTTTGTCCCGTTTGATATTGATAATTGCAACTTAGATTATTGGATTGATTTTTTTCGTTTGAAGTTGTAAAAGTTTTTTCCCTCCCTATGTGGAATGCAGATTATGTGTGATAGCTGGGAATATATCTCTTATTGATGTGATTACACACATTCCAATCTTATGTGAAGAGACTAAGATTCCCTACATATATCTGTCCTTAAAAGATGTAAGTTTGCAACATTTAGATGATCTTACAGGCTTCCTTAAGATAATCAGAGTAATGTGATGAATTTATATCATAGATTAAATCAACATGAATTTAAATTGTTAAATGTTTGTGAATCTGTGATGAATTTATTTTAATTTTTGATGAGTAATGTGATGAATTTTATATTGTGATTATGAATTTGATTGAGATTATTGAGAATCTTTGATTAGGATTTAATTGTGCATTATATTGAAATTGTGATTAGGACTATTGTGAAATTGTGATTACTGTGATTAGGTTATGAAATTAGAGTGATGAATTTTGTTTTGTTTAGATAATGGATAAGTTTTTGATAAAAAAGCCAGCTAGCGTAGTTGTCTAGTACTCCTAATGTGGCTGCTACTTCCGAAACGAATACTATTGAGAACGAAGCTATTTTACAACGTTTTCAGAATATGCAGTCTCATAGGATCTAATTTTTTTGTTTTTAGTCCTTAATTTTTGATTTTTTAACTCTAAGATATTTTTTTGCATTACATAGTAAAAAATTTTTTTTGTCATTTTTCCTTAAGAATTCGACCCCCTTAGATTAAATTCCTGGTTCCGCCACTGCGTGTTACAATAGACTGATAGAGTCATAGACGACAACATACGTATCCATTCAAATTTATTCCAGACTATGACGAGACTATTCCGTATGGCAAGTCCATTTTCGGCATGCCAATTATTCTTGTGGTCTCATTAAACTGTATTTACCTCCACGGTACGAACTAACTATTTGGGCTTGTAATTTTGGTTATTGGATTTGGGCTGGGCTGGGCTGGATTTGCTTCGACCCGGTTAATCTCAAGTCTTCATATTCCACGCAAACATAGTAATTTTTTATAAGCCTTGCTGCCTTGGGAGTGGACTGTGGAGACAAAGAATTGATAGCATCTACGCGGAGATGTTGAAGTGAGTACACCTGAAGACTGAAGTCTCAAACTTAGACGATTAGGCCAACCCTTAAGATTGGAGTTCCTCTTTTTGTAAATTACAGTGTTAAAAATAGTTTTCTTCTATCTAAATCAGGAGACGTAACCGAAAATAGTAAATTAATACACATTGATTAAAAAAAGCTACCACGTTGAATCGAAAGTTGATATCTTAAACAACTCTTCCTCATGGTTGATAGTTGTTGGAATGACTATTCCACTGTAAGAGTTCAAAACCAGTATTTTTTTTAGGCTAAATTAGTCCACACGTCTCTGGAGTTTGACTTTTTTCCAGATTGGTCCTCAGGGTTAGATTTTTCCTAAAAATATCTTAGGTGAGGACTCATTATCAAATAGATCCTGCCGTCAATTCATTGGACGGAAATGCACACGTGGCTAATCGCTTACACGTGAAAATTGACAGCTGAATTTTTAAAAAATTCTCGCCCAATCGCAATGTGACACGTGTCAGTAAATAAATATAAAAATATTTTAAAAAATAAAAAATTAATCTAAAATTAATTAATTTTTTTTAATGGTAAAAAAAAAAAACCCTAATCGAGGACCCTCGATCTTTTCCCGGTGGAGGGGTTACTGTGGAAGCCCCCTCCATTGGCCGTCGGGAGATTCTGCTCGCCCAGAACTAGGCGGCCAGCGGAGGAAGGAGGAATCCCGTCTCCACCCTGGGTGGTGCTCTGGGGCGGCTGAGGGACTCCTCCTCCCTTTGTGAACTGGGCGGCCAAAATCTCCTCGCGGCCAATGGAGGCCCCTCCACTAGGAAAGGATCGGCCCGATCCGGCTTCTTCTTCTTTATTTTATTTTTTTTTTATTAATTTTTTATTATTTTTTAAATATTTTATTTTTATTTATTTTACTGACACGTGTCACATTACAATTGAGCGGGATTTTTTAAAAAATCCAGCTGTAAATTTTCACGTGTAAGCCGTTAGCCACGTGTGCATTTCCGTTAATGAGTTGACGACAGGATCTATTTGGTAATGGGTCTTCACCTTAAGAATTTTTTTAGGAAAAATCGAACCATGAGAACCAATATGAGAAAAGGTCAAATCCTAAAGATGTATGGAGTAATTTAATATTTTTTTAAAAAAATTCTACTTGGGTCAAACGTTCCTTCGTTATAATCATATAATACTTTGACATTCCAAATTGTCAATATTTCTTTAAAATTATTCAATATAACCCATGCAGGAATCAGGATAGAGATTATTATTTTTTTCTTCGAAAAGATGAACAGGATAAAGGCTAAAGCTACATGGTATGTCTTTTTTATTTTTTATTTTACAAAGCTATATGGTATGTCACTCGATTAACTTTTTTGTGATAGGAAAGTTCCAGGCTGGAATACAAGAGGCCCACGGAACGATGCACTGAATGTAGTCAGTGACCAAACTTTTCCATATTTAGGGCCTTTGTTTCTCCGATTATTTGGGTTTTAAAATTTTTACCATAATAAATATATTTTATAAATTTTAATAAACTTCACACTTTTACGCATTCACTTTACACTTTTTACAAACTCAAATAAATTTCAAGATTTAAAAAATTCTTAAAATTTAAAAAAATTTTAAATATTTTAAAACACAAACGCGCTCCTAACGGATCCGAATAAGCCTAGAGTTTATCACTCGGCAGGGCATGAAATGGGACTCAACGAACTACCTTAATGGGCCCAGAATTGCATAGGCATCAATTGCTGTACTTTCTGCTGTTGGAAATGGGCCCAGATTTGCAGTCCAATTATTTTCTTACTTATCCGTCTTGGCTTTTCCTTTAAAGAGCATGCCTCCATTTGTTTGACAAGACACGAAAGAGGACAGCTTTGAAGGCATGCATCCCGGGTCCGATGACAATAATAATTTCGTACATCCTTCCTTGTAAGTTGTGGAACAAATTTGACGCTCTACCTATACCTGGAGGCTGGAGCTGACCTTTGACTAAAAGCATACCAATTTTAAATATTGTGAAAAGGAGCCTAATTATTTGACCAAGTTTTGCGCCGGCCTGCAAGTGAAACGACATTTTATTTGCGTTACATAACTTATGGATTTGTTCTGCAGTAGGTCAGGTCAGGCATTTGACTATGACTCGGCCAACTTTGCTATAAGAGTTAGATAGCTGTCATGAGTATGGATATTAAGCAAGTGACATCAACAAATCTAACTTTGAAAACCAGTTTCCAATATATATATATATTGTCTCTGGGCGTTAGCCTAATAGTTTTGAGGTCGCCCTTCATGTGCTCTACGTATTAAATTCGAACCATATTGGCGTATAATTAAAACTCTTACCATGAGACAAGTTCAAGACTAACCATGTATAAGGTTGTAGGGCATGTTATGTGCGGACTACCCTAAGAAAACTATCTTGCTAGACAGATTTAGGTCAGAAATGTGCACATTTTTTTTTACCCGTTCCAATGCTCTAACAGATATTAAATTGTCAAAAAAAAAAAATCAAGCAATTTACCTCATTCATAAAATTGTCACTTATTTGAAATGTATGTTAGTTATTTAGATCGTTAATTGAGATTGATTCTTCACATAGATCAGATCCAAGTCAACTTAAATAACGATTGCGAGGGCTATGGATCCCATACTAACCTCTCTAAATTTTTCCCGTTACCATAAAAAAATGGGTAAGGTTGAGAATTGTACTCCACTCCACTGTAGGCACTGCGGTCCTGTCCCGCCACAAGAACAACGCGTGCCAGTACCGTTCATGTACACAACTGATCGTGCTTAATTATATCTTTCACTTCCTAATGATCGTTGAAATAAAATGACACTTTCCTGCTAATGTTGCTTGGATTAGATCAGGAAGAGACGGTCAGTCAAAAATTTCCTTTTGATGATTAATTATTATACAGCACTTATGAGAACAAAGAACTCGTACACGTAAATAAATATTGACGAAAATATTTGAGAAGTTTTTACCAAAAAAATCATGAAAATATCGGGAGGAAATAGAAGATATTTAAATAGACAAGAACAAAAACTAAGCCGCAACCAAATCCATTTAAAATCTGTGCACAGAAAACGACCTCGCGCGTGTCGTATCTCCCTGATGTAAATAATGGACCTACTGTTCACTCCTCTACAATTCAAAGGCGAAGTAGGTTTCAAGGGCGGTGGGTAAAGGTCACTGCGGGACTTGACGACCACTAAGTGAGGACGTGAGCCGACATGGAGTAGGTCTATGAAGGTACGTTTTCGCAGTGGTCTGGTAGGTCGGCATTTCCATCACATTCTAACCAGCCCACGCTTGTTTTTCTACCAGTCGACCCGGCCCGTCATTTGCTTGACCGTCGAGTCAAAGGTTGGACCCTTAATAAGTTGCACGGTAGCTACATGTGCTTTGTGACTTCGATTCAGTTGTGTGGATACTGTTTGCTGGCGTCTGTTCCCTGATCTCACGATAAGCTTGAATTCCACTCGTTTCCAATCAGGGAGTTTATTTTTTCTTTGGGGGTATTTATGTTTGAGTAAAACATTGCTTCCTACTGTTCGTTGAGTCTAGGCTTATAGGCATTGTGAAATTCTAGTTCTTACTGTACTGCCTGCCGAGATCTTTAAACTCTGATGCCAAGAAAGAACCATTAGTACGCAATATTATATGACTGTTGTTGAAAGACCAATATAAAATATATGCTATTTATAGGCTTAATTGCACTTATGACTTTGAGGTATATAAAGGTTATAAATAAGTCTATGAGGTAACGTTTTCAACAAATAAACCCTGAGATAGAGTTTAAGTCAAATCGAGGTCCTTCCGTCCATTTCCTATAAACTCCGTTAACGGCTATTACTGTCAGAGCTTTAAAATCCACGTCATAACAAATTAAAAAGCGTTACTTGTCCAGTTAAAATATTCATGTCACATCTGCGTAAGGTGTCTGTCAGCTCACAGTACCTAATAAAAAAAAAAGAAAAAGAAAAAACTTAATAAGGCGACGTCGTTCTCCCTATTACAGACACCTGGTGCAGATGTGGCATGAACGTTTTAATTGGACAGGTGACGCTTTCTAATTCGTTATGACGTGGATTTTAAAACCCTGACAGCAATAACCGTTAATAGAGCTAATGGAAAATAGATGGATGGCTCTCGATTTGACTTAAACTCTAACTCATAGGTCTATTTGTTGAAAACGTTACCTCAGGGGCTCATTTGCAACCTTATACCTCAGGGGTCCTGGGTGCAATTAAGTCCTATTTATATGCCGAATTTAAATTCTATTCAATTATTTTTTTTTTCAAAAAAAATTACTGTTCCAATTAGACTCAAATTAAAGAAAGAAAATCACGACAATTAACATTGAATATTATATTTCCTAATAGCTGGAATCATTGCATGACCGGAAGGAAAAACATAAAAAGTACTACTCCACCTGCAAAATTTGTCTAAATGTATTTATGTCCAGTTTGAAATCCGATATAATTGGATAGATTACTGAAATCACAATCTCCATTGAGATTACTCTAGCTAGTGGAGCTTTTATAATATTCTACGTGGTCAATTGGATCGAGCACAGAAGTGGGTAATAATTTATGCACCCATGTGTATATGAATCTCTTCGTGATATAGGAAATATCTACCAGGCCATTTCATATATATATATATTATATGTAATGATGAAAGGATGACAATTTTTGACGAGGTATATAATATACATAATATATGGTGCTCAAAGGAGACAAATTCCATCTTCAAATATTACAGTCGTGGCTGTAGTTGAGTTTTTTTTTGTCTTTTGTAACATTCTGAACAATACTCTCCAAAATCTTCAAGACTATCCTTGTCAGAAACAGCACTGCGATTTGTGGATTAAATTGAAGAATGAAATCATTTCGAATTTTCTGCAATCGTCCAATAGAAGTTTCATTCATCGTACTGAGTCCATTTTTTTCGTCGTTATAATCAAATATATAGTTGACAAGTTTATAATCCAATATATATTTCCATTATATTTTGTCTCAAATTTAGAGACATTGTCTTCCCATTAAGGTGAAATTTGTTCTCTGTTTCGGTCCCGTGTCATTGATATTAAATATATACTAAATTATAAGATGAATATATATATATTATATATATATATATATATATATATATATATATATATAAACGATTGATTCGGCTATCGATATAGCTAGGTTGAAATATTCATATAAAAATTGTGCATAAATACTAATCAAAGAACATTAATTATAGGATTGTGGACTCTCGGCAATATTTCTAAGTTGAAATTAATGAAAAAATGAAGAAGTTCTGGTCCTGGGTTGGTGATCATCGGTGTGTACACAGCGCGCGCATGCAGTAACCTACGTACGGTTAGGGTTGGTTTTATTGGATTAGATAAAGGGATAAATGCCAAATTAGTCCATGTGATATACTAGAAAATCGATTTAGTCCCTATGTTACCAAAATGATAAAATCAATCCCTTTATTTACTGACTCGTTTGTCGATGATCCTTCCTCCCCATTCCGTTCACTGTATCACCGAAACATAAACCACCTAAGCCTTAAATGCCACATGTCTGCCACGTAAGCCATTGATTAGTCATGAAAAAAAAAAACCAACTTGTTAGTGCATTTTTGTGTTGGCATCATTCGAGCCAAAATATGTCGTAAACGAGTTGTAATTTTGGTCCTCACATTTGTTCAAGAGTAGAGTTGATGGTCTGTCCAAAGTCGACATCACGTTCGACCAGCGCTTGAGCGTCCTTAAGAATTCTTCATACAGAGACATCACGTTCGAAACGCTCGACCGACGCTCGAGCGTTCTTAAGAATTTTTCATACAGAGACATCACGTGCGATGAGCGCTCGACATACGCTCGAGCGACTTTCGACGAATATCAAAAATTGCCAAATTTTTGAATTTTCCTTTTGCGTGAAACCCTACTAGGTTTCGGGGTAGGCCGCCTGGAAATTTATTGAGGCCTCCATTGAGCATACTTGTGCCTCCTCTCTTGAGAGAAAAACCTAAGAAGATTAGTGCTTCAACATTGATGAGTTTTTCTCTCTTCTTTCTCCAAATATCTCTGTAACCTTCATGGTGTTGAAGGTGTGCTGAAGAACAAGGTTTGTTCGTGAAGAATCCATAAGAAGATCCTCAAAGGTCTGAGGGGAATGCCGCACGGAGCGGGTCTAAGCAGGGAGGTTTAGATTATTACATCAGGGTTGTCAGAGTCAAGCAACTGGGGTTGCCCGTGTCTGAATCACTATTTGTAAGGTTTTCTTCTTAGTGGATTCTAGGTGGCTGCTAGCCCGAGTGGTTTTTCCTTTGAATGGTTTTTCAAAGGTTTTCACTTCGTCACTAAATTCTTGTCTCCTTATGTGATTGAAGTTTGTTTTAATTTTTCGCTGCTTATTTGTTGATTGAGTTGATTATTATGCATATCTAGGCTGAACAATTTTAGAACATATTTTAAAATTGTTATTGTTTCGTTAATTAGAGAGAAAACACGTATTCACCCATTTTAAGTGTTATTAGGGTCTAAACCGGATTTTTCACAACTCCTGAAATCCTCTGTAACCCGCGTGACCCACTGACCCCGAAAGCCATTTTCTCAAAAGCATCCCACTTCTCCGTGCCCTAATCATACCCATTTTCTTCAAAATCTCCCTCCGATGTTGAAGCTTCTCCTTTGGTTCATAGTTTTGTCTACCATCTTCTTTGGTTCGTGCCTTTTTTCCGTTCCCTCATCTTCTAGTATTGCACCCGAATATTCCAAGCATTCAACAACTAATAGACATGGTTGTTTCATGGCTTTTGAGCTGTGTTTGGATTGTTGGTTTTCAATGTAACCTCATGTCTTGTTTGATTCAAAAGAAAATACAAGAAGCCGTGATTAATGTGTTTAAATAATTGGTTGTGCCTTTGCACACTCTTTTAGGTAAGTTGGACATCATTTCAATTAGATACCTTCAAGTGTACTCTTAAGTTGGGTTAACACTTATGCTAGGAAAAAACTCAGATGTTTTAGATGAAAGAGAGCTAGAAATCTAGGGAGTACAAGAGACTAGAGGTACATAGATAAGATAACTGTATTTGAGGTTATGCTTTGCTCAAGACTCTTAGAGCCCTCCCGAAATTTTAAGCACTAGATAGTGGGTAGACCATCATGACTAAATTGTTTAGCATCATGAGTTCTTCACTTTGCAATAAAGATCTCTCGAATAGGGTAAATATCCAAGACCACCCCTCAGATATCCAAAGTGCTTTCTTGTTTTTGCTATAAGTTGTACCCCTGACAGGAGAACAAAATATCACCCTGGCATCATAACTTCGGGTAAAGGTGTGGCTACTACTTCACAGCAATGCTACCCACTTGCAAAAAACGTATCAAGTTGCAGAAAACACCATCACGAGTCACGCGAGGTATAGAAATGCGAATAGATGCTTCCAAATTTGGGATTCCTTTGATTTGAGAAATAGAGTTAATCTTCAGTAGCAATTTAGGGCTAGGGATGCTTGCAGAAGGAGATACAAAGGAGATGAGAGGATTTGGGGATTTTCTTCAAGGGAAAATAAGTCAGGGTTCGAATGAGGTCCCACTTGTGAGAATCGACAAGTGCAAGTGGGGTCAGGATGTTTTTTTTTTTGGTTCCATTTCAAAATATAACAGAATCTAGAATAGATGGTACAGAAAATTGAAAATTTTGTATTCTAATAAATGGGCATTTTTTGGTAAAAAACGAACCGAAGACTATATTTAGGTATTTTGAGCCCAGATATTTGGGTCAAATTAGCTTATGAATTAGAATTTAAGTCCTTTTTGTTTTGAGTGTGTTCTACCCATCATAACTTATCTGATGCAATATTATTTAATTTTTGGGGTAAAGTCATAGTTAGTCCTATAAGTATGAGCAAAAATCAAATCGATACCCCTAATTATCAATTCGGCGATTTGAGACCCATAACTTTTTAAAATCATCAATTCTAGCCCCCGGTTTAAATTGGACGTTAAATCTAACAAAAAATCATGCAAAATGACCAAAATGCCCCAAGATAAAATTACCAAAAAATTCATTAAAAATAAAAAATGAATTTTTTTTTAAAAAGTAATATTTTTTAAAAAAACTATTGAAACACTATTTCAATAAAATATTTATTTTTAATTTATTTCTTAAATATTTATTATTTTTTTAAAATTTAGTCTTGGAGGGGCATTTTGGTCATTTTGCATGATTTTTCGTCGGATTTAACGCTAATTTAGACCGGGGGGGGGGGGGGGGGGGTAGAATTGATGATTTTCAAAAGTTATGGGTCTCAAATCGCCGAATTGATAATTAAGGGTACCAATTTGATTTTTACTCATACTTATGGGACTAACTATAATTTTACCCCTTAATTTTTTTATATCAAATAACAAGACTAAAATAAACATTCATTCAAAATATAAGTACTTTTGTCACTTGATAACTAGAACTATGAACAATAAATAAATTGTTGGTCATACAAAGTTTTTTTTTTTTTTTTTTTTTTTTTTTTTTTTTTTTTTTTTTTTAAAAATATATATATATCCTAAAATTTTTACCCACCCTTGATCGTTTGAATGAAAAAGGATAGGGCCTATAAAGGATCGAAAAAAAAAATATTGTAAACATTTTATTGGGGATATTATATGTACGGGATACGATCACTACAAGATCAGATGATTTTTTTTTTGTCTTATTCATAGGAAAAAAATATGGCATTTTTATAAAAATATATTTAACTGAATCTACCGGAACTTGTATTCGTTCTACCGAAAATTCAATTACAATTTTTTATGTTTTGATTAAACAAATGGTTCTCAGAGAAGTGGGTAGGTGAAAAGGCTTCAATACCAAACACACCCGAAAGAAAAGAAAAAACAGACACGATAAAAGTGGAGTACTGCTTTCAGGGGGTCACTGTAACATGTTGCGTCAGACTTCTTTGGTTGGTGTCTCTATTCAACCCCCTCTCCATTCAATGAGAATTTGCATTCTTTCGTGTTCGTCTTGGACATAGCAGCTCGTTTGTTCAACGAAAAAGAAGAAGAAGAAGGGATTCTCTCGCACCACGTTGCCAGGGGTAGCGAAGCACCTTAAATCATTTATTACACGCAGTAACGTACGCAGCCTTGGACGCAAGGAGGAAACAAATAGTTTGGTGGATACTTGCCCAACCAAAACATTAATGCCCAAATGAGCAATATCTTTCCTCTAGCTTTTAGATCCTATATAATCACCTTCTTGATTCAATTAATTAATTTAATTCCGTTAAGCCTCGACAATAATGACGCGATGCAGCTCCATACTGGTCGAGCTTGGGAGCCAGCTGCGATGCAGGCCGGGCCTTAACCCGACCCCCTAATTTGAAAGACAATGACCCTAGTCTACCATGATCTCTAACTCTAGGTATATATTTCACCAACCAAGTAACGTACGTCACCCAAAACAGTGCAAGTTTGTGTTCAATTATCGTGAGAAGTTGGAGCAATAATATCTCGTATATACTCAGATCTCGTGACTTTGTAATTGGCTTCACCTACCCCGGAGAAACGTATTGGTGGTTGGTGGTGGGCATGACTTGTCTAAGCTTAACAACCCCAATCGAGTAGAATTGTTCTTTCCCTTTTATATTCCATGATGCACCACCTTCGATATATATCCATTTGAAGCTCCTAATCAACTACAACCTTATAAAATTAAAATTAATAATAATCATGTTGCTTAGTCAATTTTTTCGATAGTCGTTGAGCGAGACTCACCTTGACGAGGAACATCAACTTATGGAGTACGTAAAAGATAAACTGATATAGTACTAATAATTACATGATCAACAATCGTAAATATGAAAAAAGCTATCCCCTTGCATAGAGTACACAAAATAAAAGTATTCTCCATTAGCTCTAAGGTCAGGAGTTCAAGTCAAGATATAAAATATAAGTTGAAATTATTTGCGAAAGTAAAGTTTGATCTTTGACCTAATAAATAGATTGAGACTGACCGGTGTTGTGTTGACGTATTTACTCAATGGACAACAACTATGACTCAAACCGAATATAATGAAATGAGAGATGCTTCTCTAATTACGTCCAGAGAAGATTGCAAACTACGATGATTGCACTCAATTGTGAAGCTAGTCTGCAGGTAGGCATTCATGAGTGTCGCACAAATTCCTTCACGTACGTACGTCGGACTGATCATCGGAGTGTATCGAATTAGAAAGTTGTGTTCCACAAAAGAGTACCTACGCAAAAGGAATAATGAAGTCACGGAAACGTCATGAAATCAAGCACTCAATTCATTCGGTGGCCGATGTATTAGTTTACTTGAAACTCCCCTACTGGCAGCCCGACAATCGTACTCATCTATTGCAGGTGGCAAGCTGCGTGAAATAAGGTCAGAAGGGAAGCATGCACTTCACACCCTTCGTCCCCGTTCGACAGAGACAATACAACAAAGCAATTTTTGTTGGAAACATGCACGCACTTTTCGCAAGACACGTTGATCAGCTCATCCAATTAGAAAAGAAGTAAATTGAAGCTTGATCATTGCCAAATTTCGTAACACTACTTATATATTATTACTTTATAGTTCAAATTTTTGAATTTAAGTTCGCATAGGATTAAAGTTAAAGTTTTGAATTTAAGAGCTAAATTAGCATTTATCTCACAAAATTGAACTGTTAAAATGATATAATATATAAATTTTATTATTTAAATTATATATATCTCTAATAACGGTTGGTTAATTAAACAGTACTAGTGCTTTATCTCCTTCCTCGATTTTCCAAACGTATATATTCGCTTATAATTTGGAAGCTTCGGTGTCAGAATTGTATAACCATGCAGTTACTGAAATTTTTGAAGGTTCATTAATGGTTCTGCCACTAGTTCCAAATGTCAATTATGGTTTGGTTTTTCCAATGTTCTAAATATTCTCGAGGGCCCTTTGTTCTATTGTAAATATACCCCTTTTGCTGTGCGGACAAACTGTAAATTTCAGTCTACATTAGGACTCTGTTTTTTACTTGGGGAATAAACAATCGTCTTTAATTTGGTTCTGAACCCAAAACAATAGGCTTTAATAAGTACTTGCCAACCAAAAAAAAAAAAACACGAACTTTCTTACTCTTTAATTATTGATCATTGTCGAAAAGTCTTCATTCCATTAGGATTTAACATTGATTAATTAAAGTTTCTGAGGTGGCATGTAACCTGACAAACCTGTTATAATAATTGAAAAATAATTAAAAGGAAAACTAGAGGACCCTGTCCCCTTCTCAAATTGAGTTCCCCCGCAATGCCACATAACTAGATATGCCTGATTCATTAATTTTCGGCCCTAGCGCGACCGATGAGGCGGAAAGGGCCACGTGGTGGCTTTCTAGTTCCTGTCCGGAACTACTTGATATCCTCCTCTGCTGGATAGCCCTCCAGATCACCACACTTGGGTCTTGGACTATATACTTCTTGAGTTTGTCTTTGATAACATATCCAGAAACTCCAATATTCTCTGAATCCTTGGTATTGATCATTGTCGAAAAATTCCATTAGGTAACATTGATTAATTAAAGTTTCTGACATGTAACCTGACAAACCTGTTATAATAATTGAAAAATAATTAAAAGGAAAACTAGAGGACCCTGTCCCCTTCTCAAATTGAGTTCCCCCGCAACACACAGTATGCCTGATGCCTCATTAATTGCCTCGGCCCTAGCGCGATCCGATGAGGCGGAAGAGGGAACCCTACGTGGTGGGGGCTTTCGAGTTCTCCTCCACCCGTTCGACACGTGAGGACTGAAGGTGACGGTAGGTCCATCCATCCTGCACCTCAAGGGTAGCAGGGAAGGGATCAGACCCTCCAATCTCTCATAGAGTAAAGGGACACTTGGATGTTATTCTTCCTTATTATCATAACTTCTTAATTTGATTTTGAAACCTCTTTTAAATCGGAAACTCCAATATTCGGAAATTATAATGGAGTTTGTGTACCAAAACTAAATTATTTTAGGGGATAAATATACTTTTTACCTTTTAATTTTATGGATCTTGATACTTTGCAATCTGTTATTTTTGTTACAATTATTGATTTCAGATACTTTGCACATTTTGTTAAAATTTTTTGTCAATTTGGACGGAAATTTATTTTTTGTCCTAAAAATTACAATTTTATCCTTATAAAATGGTCACTGTCAAAAAAAATATAGGGATAAAATTGTCATTTTGCATACAAAAAAAAAATCATTTTTCATCTAAATTAATCAAAAAATTTAAAAAAGGATGCAAAGCATATAAAATAAATAGTTGATGAGTGTAATGTGACAAAAATAATAAATACGAGATATAAAATATCAAATACCTAAAGTTTGAGGGTGCAGAGTTTATATAATACTTATTTTAATTTCTAGATTACCTTAAGGTCCCGTTTGTTTCTCTAATATTTTGGGGTATGGAAATTTCCAACAAAACAAACACACTTCAAAATTTTTAACTTTTACACATACATACTTCACCTTTCACAAACCCTAATAAATCTCGATAAAGTAAAGATTCCTAAAATTTCGAAAATATTCTTCAAAATTTTAACAAACAAACACCCCTAATTTTCGCAAACAAAAATGGTTTCTTAAGAGTTAAGGCTTCTGACATATTGTAGCTGTCAATCATGGTCTTCTATTTCTACCCGTAATTTCAAGACAACTTTTGTTTCTCTAGGATCGTAAATATATCATTAATTGTGCTTGCACGTGAACCTCTCTAGTTGTTAACGATCCTTTTCCTTTTCCTAGTTTCTGTTTTTGTTTTTGTGTAATTTTCTCTCTCTTGTTTTTGCGTAAGTAATTTTCTCTCTAATGTGGTTGCCTAATAATTGTTCAAGTTGGATGAGGGAAAAGAACAAAGTTGGATGAGAAATTGAAGAGATGGCGTTAAGCTGCTGCGCGGGTCATGTTTCCTTACCAACCCCCCTCCCCCCCTCGCCCTCGCCCACCCTTTTATCCTTGACGAGTAAAACCCCGCGTTTTATGCATGTCGCAGCGCCAACTTTCCGCCACGTGTCTCCATCTATACCGTTAAAGTTATTGATGATCGACGGCCACGTGCAATCTTCAACTAACCCATCAGCCTACCCACCCAACACTCAATGTGACAACCAACGAGCCCCTCTCTATATAAACGACCAATTTTTGGCTGAAAGATCTCAGGAATATTTTCGCTCTCCAACTTGAAAATTTCCTACCACGGTTTTTGTCTTCTACTTTTTTCCTGTTCCCATGCACTGACAGATCTCATTAGCACAATAACTCAAAGAGTTTTCTTGAACATTTTCTTCCCCACCAACCAGCTTTTTTCTCACCTTCCTTCGTATCAATCTCTCCTAGCTAGAAACAATGGCTCGCAATGGCAACGGTGCTGCAATGGACTTCTGCACAAACAGCGACCCTTTGAACTGGGTTATGGCTGCCGAGTCGCTCAAGGGTAGTCACCTAGATGAGGTGAAGCGCATGGTCGAGGAGTACCGCAAGCCCCTGGTGAAGCTTGGGGGTGAGACCCTGACCATATCCCAAGTGGCAGCTATTGCGAACCACGATGCTGGGGTCAAGGTGGAGCTCTCTGAGGGAACCCGGGCCGGGGTCAAGGCCAGCAGTGACTGGATCATGGAAAGCATGAACAAGGGAACAGACAGCTATGGCGTCACAACCGGTTTTGGTGCAACTTCCCATAGGAGAACCAAGCAGGGCGGTGCTCTCCAGAACGAGCTTATTAGGTAATTAATTACTTCCTATTACTCTTTGCAGATTTGTTAATTAACACTTACGGACAACCAACCTAAGAGTTGCATAGAGGAGGTAGGTGGTTTGCCAGTAAACTAATATACTTATCTGCATTTACGTCCGGTACAAGATGTTGAAGGGCCACATATTCAACTTCTTTGTCCTCTCCGCGTTAATAAATGCTTCCACTTTTGACCTTACCATGATCAATCGATTGCCCGATAGAATAGATAGTGAACCAATTATATATGCTTCGGATTGTGGGGTACCCACTACCCTGTCCTTGCAATTGGTTCGTGCTCTGCCACCGGCCTTCTTTTCAACTTCTCTGAATTCTCTTTTTCTAAGTAGCTTCCACGTTTCTCTTTTGCTGGGTAGCTTCCTCTTTGTATGAGATGGCGTGGAACTGGCACAAATCTTATGACCAGATTGTTTTAATACCACCCTAAAGCACGATTACGAACTTTAATTAAAAATATTAAACCATCCAAGATGATTTTGTTTATACAGAAAGTTTGGATGTTCCTATCAGACCCATTCAAATGAGAGGAAACTACTAGCTAGTAAACATAAATATGAATCCGATAAGAGATTTCCAAATCATTTGACCATTTAAACAAAAAAAAGAAAACGAGCTGGCGTACGTAGGTTTAAACGTTTAAAGGTTTGACAATTTAACAAATGACCGGAGTTCTACATGATTAGAGAGGGATTTCCAGCTGAAAGACCCTCTGTGTCCCAGTTTGACATGCTCAACTTCTTTAGGTTTTTTGTTTTTTCTGATTTTTCTGCTTTTCTCATCCGTTATCAATCCTTTTACCTATATTTAATATAACATAGAATAGAGATGAGAAAACCTTGAAAGTGAAGCGACTTGACAAGTATATTGATACTCGTGGCGTCTAATCGTCCCTAGGAAAAGGGTGGTAGGTGGCAGTGTGAAAAGTCCACTAGCAAAGAACTTTTGAATAAATATAAATAAAGATAATTAACTATCTAAATAATTCTAAATATTTTTTTTTTTAATTTCAATTGCTTACTAAACAGTTTAGGCAGAAGGAAAATAGATGGGTAGGTAAATTTTTGTTTCGTTGGTCCAAAAGAAAAGCATTAAAATTTTCTAAAAAATTGACTTGGTATTTCTTATATATTCGTTAATATGGCTTGATCATGTGAGCTTTTGACGTGAAATAAATAAATGCCGCTATTCTAGGTTTTTGGTGGCTCCACCTGGATAAGCTGGTCATATTGACCATTAATCCTCCAGCTTCTCCCTAACGTACCAATCATTCGTCCACAAGCAATAGATCAACAGATCAAGAAGCTTGAATTTTTTATTTTCCCGACAAGAAATATATAAATATTTTAATTCCTAGAAATTATTCGTCTGCGGCCAAAGTCAAACAAATTTGCCAACACTTGGGATTTATTTTTCCCCCATTAAGTTTTGCAGCAGAGATGAGTTTGTCATTGGTCTATGATGCATATAGTTTAATAGGGACTTTAGACAAAATGCCTTTTAATTTTGGAAGTAGCTTGTTCAATCTTTGCTAATATGTTTTCGTGGAACTTATTTTTGCACCAGATTCTTGAACGCTGGGATCTTTGGCAATGGCACTGAATCTTGCCACACATTGCCTCACTCGGCCACCAGGGCCGCCATGCTGGTGAGGATCAACACCCTCCTCCAAGGTTACTCAGGCATCAGATTTGAAGTCATGGAAGCCATCGCCAAGTTTCTGAACCACAACATTACCCCATTCTTGCCACTCCGGGGGACGATCACCGCATCGGGCGACCTGGTTCCCCTGTCTTATATTGCAGGGCTTTTGATAGGCAGACCCAATTCTAAGGCTGTAGGACCCAATGGAGAGTCCCTGGACGCCGCCAAGGCCTTTCAATTAGCAGGAATCAGTGGTGGGTTTTTCGAGTTACAACCCAAAGAGGGTCTGGCACTAGTTAATGGTACGGCAGTTGGTTCTGGCCTGGCTTCCATGGTACTTTTTGAGACCAATATACTAGTAGTTCTGTCAGAACTCCTATCAGCTATTTTTGCTGAAGTCATGCAAGGAAAACCGGAATTTACGGACCACTTGACCCATAAATTGAAGCACCACCCTGGCCAAATAGAGGCAGCTGCTATAATGGAACACATTCTAGATGGAAGTGCCTATGTTAAAGCAGCTCAGAAGTTGCATGAGATTGACCCCCTTCAGAAGCCCAAACAAGATCGGTATGCCCTCCGAACCTCTCCCCAGTGGCTAGGACCTCTAATTGAGGTGATCAGGACATCCACCAGAATGATTGAGCGCGAGATCAACTCAGTGAATGATAACCCACTGATTGATGTTTCAAGGAATAAGGCTTTACATGGTGGGAACTTCCAAGGGACGCCCATTGGTGTTTCTATGGATAACACACGACTTGCCATTGGTTCGATTGGCAAACTGATGTTTGCTCAATTCTCTGAGCTTGTCAATGATTTTTACAACAACGGGTTGCCTTCAAATCTGACAGCAAGCCGCAACCCAAGCTTGGATTATGGGTTCAAAGGCGCAGAAATTGCAATGGCATCTTACTGCTCGGAGCTCCAATTCCTCGCCAATCCTGTTACCAACCATGTCCAAAGTGCTGAGCAACATAACCAAGATGTTAACTCCCTGGGATTGATTTCCGCAAGAAAGACAGCCGAGGCTGTGGAAGTATTGAAGCTCATGTCATCCACTTACTTGGTTGCATTGTGCCAAGCCATTGATCTTAGGCATTTGGAGGAGAACTTGAAGAACAGTGTAAAGAACACAGTCAGCCAAGTGGCCAAGAGAGTCCTAACCATGGGCTCCAATGGTGAGCTTCACCCGTCCAGGTTCTGTGAAAAAGACTTGCTCAAAGTTGTCGACCGCGAATACGTTTTCGCCTATGCTGACGACCCCTGCAGCGCAACCTATCCATTGATGCAGAAACTAAGGCAAGTCCTAGTCGACCATGCGTTGAACAACGGCGACAAAGAAAGGAATGCGAGCTCTTCGATCTTCCAAAAGATTGGAGCCTTTGAGGAGGAGCTGAAGGCCCTGTTGCCCAAGGAAACAGAGAGTGCTAGAGTCGAATTGGAGAATGGAAAAGCGGCAATTCCCAACCAGATCAACAACTGCAGGTCCTACCCGCTGTACAAGTTTGTGAGAGAGGAACTGGGAACAGATTTGCTAACTGGTGAGAAAATTCGGTCACCAGGTGAAGAATGCGACAAGGTATTCTCGGCAATGTGTGAAGGGAAGCTGATTGATCCTATGCTGGAGTGTCTAAAGGAGTGGAACGGCGCTCCTCTCCCCATCAACTAATATGCTTTTTTTTTTCTTTCTCTAAATTCTTTTTCTTGTTTTGGGTTTAATTTCTGTTTTTATAGTAAAATTTGTTTTCTACTGTCAATGTACCTGGTACATGTAATATCAAGTGGCCCCTGCGCTACGCGTTTGTTGTTTTGTCATAATCTCTGATTGTACTTTCGAGTTCATGAGTTCAACAGGGAAATGTAATATAGATCAACTACTTCTTGTTCTGCTAGCCGCAACTTCCAGCTCCCTCCGTGTGCCCCTGTGTGTGTGATAGTTATATAAGGGAAACCAAGGATTAAGATTTAATGGGATTATGATACTGTTGAAAGCAGCATGAGTGGTGTGGAATGACGAATTGTGGCAAAACTCGTGACCAGCTAATCAACTCACCAAACCCTTGGCCTTGGTTGTCTGATGAAGAGGAAGCTCACGGTCTCCATCACGTGTAGCAGCTACTGAATAGTCGCACAAGTAGGTGACGCTGGTTGTTGGCGCAACACAGGTTGGGTCTGCTGTGGAGGTGGCTATGATTTGCCCAATATCGATGAAGTTTAGACTCTCCATCATAGAGTGCCAGTGCATTAATTATTTGGAATAGACGGTCTTTTAGACCGACTTAGAAGAAGTTGAATCTCACGCGCCGTCTCTATTTCGGCTTCTTTTGGATTTTCTTGTGCTCTTAGTCACCGGATGTCGGTGTGGCGTTCCGCTCGACTGCTTTCAGATCTGTCACTGCTCCTCAGGATAGGCTCAAGTGTCTAAGTTGTCTAAAGCCTCGCCTTGAGCAAGAGACCTTATAGTTTACACTATCTGTAAGACTAGTGTGACTCTTGTAAAAAAAAGTCTTGAAGTGACGTCTTTCAAAACAAGATAAAAGTGGCGTGAAACAAAGCGAGACTATTTTAGTGAAGTCTTTCAAAGTAACATGACAATGACGTGAAAGAAAGCAAGACTATTCTAATTTCACTTCACGCAAGCTTACGCATTTCTAATTTCACTTCACGCAAGCTTACGCATGGAAAAAGTTAGTAGCAATGTTGAAAAGTTGACGTCTTGTCTCTTGAAAAGTTCGGCTCAGAGTCAGTACAACGTTCAAATGGTTAAAGTAGTTTTGCAGATAAATTTTGTCATAAAAAAATATGGATTAGATGTTAATATCATAAGAGGACAAATATATGATAATGGATCAAATATGAAAGGAAAACATCAAGGTGTACAAAAAAGATTACTAAATATAAATCCTAAAGCATTTTATATATTTTGTGTTTGTCATAATTTAAATCTAATGTTATGTGATATGGCAAACTCGTGTCCTAAAGCTATATCTTTCTTTGGAGTGGTACAACGCATATATTATTTATTTTCTTCTTATATAAAACGATGGAAAATTTTATAAGATAATATATCTATATTGACATTGAAACCATTGTCACAAACACGTTGGGAAAATTGCATTGAAAGTGTAAAAGCAATAAAATATCAAGCTCAAAAAATAAGAGATGCTTTAATTCAATTAGCAAAACAAGTGAAGATCCGAAGACAAAGAGTGAAGCCACATACTTAGTTACATATGAGATTGAAAATTTTGAGTTCTTATTAGGCATGAATATTTAGTGTGATATTTTGTTTGCTGTTAATTCAGCGTGTAAGATCTTACAATCTAAAGATATGCATATCGATGTTGCCATAGATCAATTAAAATGACTTATTTCTTATTTAAAAATTATCGCGAAATTGAATTTTCATCTGCTTTAATTTAATTTAAAGAGATTGCTGTTGAAATGGAAATTGAACTTATATTTCGTGAAAAACGAATAATACATAGAAAAAAAACAATTTGAAGAAAATGTTAATGATGAAACAATAAAATCAGTTGAAGAAACTTTTAGAATTTATTATTTCATATACATAGTAGATCAAACTATTTCTTCAATTCAAAATAGATTTGAACAATTCACAGTATATGAAAATATTTTTGGTTTTTCATTTAATATTAACGAATTTAAATCTTTAGAGAATGATGATTTAAAAAAATATTGTCTTAATCTTGAAAGTTTTTTAAAAGATAGTGAATATTCTGACATAGATGGTTTGGATTTATTTTCAGAATTAAAAGTATTAAAAGAAGTTCTGCAACTTAAAATCAATACTCCAATTGAAATATTAAATTATATAAAAAATTAGATTGTTTTCTAAATACATGCATTACTTATAAAATACTCTTAACAATACCAGTGACAATTATTTTTGGAGAAAGAAATTTTTCAAAACTTAAATTAATAAAATCCTATTTACGGTCGACAATGTCGTAAAAAAGACTAAATAAATTAGCCATTCTATCAATTGAAAATAACATATTAACAAATCTTGAATATAAAAATTTGATTAGTAATTTTACATCTCAAAAAATTAAAAAAATTATTCTTAAATAAAATTTTAAATATCTTTTACTTTAAAAATATTTTTTAAATTTATATAAAAAAGCCTAATTTTTAACATCGCCTTAGCCTCACTTTTTATTGAGCCGGCCCTGCTGCTCCCTTCCTAAAGCGATTCCACCGTTGGGTTGTGTTCGTTGCAGATGACTCAAGATTGCTTGGAGTTCTTTCAACCGCCTTTATGGCGGTCTTGTCTTGGCTATCGTCTCTGACCATGGTCAAGTGCTTATTTTCGTTGTTTTATTTTCTGTTTGCAGTGGCTATTTGGGCCTATTTGTAGGGTTCCTTACCCTCTTTGGTTGTACTACTTTTGATATTATGTGTGAATACAGTATTTGTTTATCAAAAAAAAAAAAAACAAAAGGAAAAGTTGAATAGAATTAACGAATTAATTAAGTCTTACTTTTTAACTATTTGGAATGGATAGGTAGTGGTATGATGTGTCATTAACAGCGCAAGAGTTTTACTGTCCAAGTGCAGGTGCCAGTTGACGGAAATGGTTGATATTGTACCGGAACTAATCAGAAGGAAAAATATCTTGAATACCAATTTGAGATTTTGAAATATTGCAATGAAGTAATTATACCTCTAAAATACGCATCTTTTGTTAACTATCTTAAAAATATTTTTTTATCTCAAAATTAATTTATCATCTAAACATAATTTTTTCTTCTAAAATCTTTTTCAATCCTCAATAAAAAAATTTTCCTTGTCATTATTAATCTTTTTTTCTTTTATAATAAAAAAACACAAAAATTCATAAAAAGTTCCTCTTATAAAATTTTGTCTTCCAAGCATAATTTCATAACTTTCACCATCTTCAACAGAATATATTTCAAAAAAAAAAAATTTCTAGACATCTTTTCTACTGGCCCCACCACTTTTACAAAACAAAACAAAAATTGATCTAAACTTTTTTTAATCATTACAAAAAATGTTTTCAAAAAACACAACCAAATTCCTTGTTTCCCAATAGTTCCTGTTTTTTGAGTACCCAATTGATTACACTGCTAAATGAATGGATCTAGGTTAGTTCCTAAGTTTGGTAATATTTCGATTAAATTCTAAACAAAATTCAAATTCAACACAAATTACAAGGATATGTTTGAACAAAATTCCAGAGGTGGATTTTCTTGCTTGACAATGGACCTATTGGGTTGTTGGACCAACTTGGCTATCGTTTTAGCCTTGTGAGCCAGAGGTTTTAGTTTCTTAGATGTCACCCTTAGGCAGCAGCCTTGGCACCACTCTAGCCCAACAGGATAGTGGCTCTTTTAACTATTTCTGCTGCCAACCATTTCAATTGAAGTCAGGACCATGTTATAGCTTTCTTTTTTCTAAGCAGGACCATGATATAGCTTGATCCATCTCAAAAGAAACTTCTTCACTGTTCGGCCTAATGGGTCAGTAAATTTGGGCCATTTAAGACCATTTTTATAGCTTTGTCCTGAGGTCTAGTTATGGCTATGCCCGCCCATTCCCTCCATGGCCCTCTCTCGGCGCGCGCGCGCGTGTGGATACTTGCCACTCCTATCTTCTTCTTCTCACTGAAAAACCAAAATAAAAAATAAAAAATCGTGCCAATCCTGTTATGCATGCTTTTCGTGCTTAAAAAAAAAAAAATCGATTAATTAATGTTTACATTTTTTCAATGAAAATATTCAATAAAAATAATCGGCTCATGTTTTCATGTTAGGTTGCAAATTATCATCAAAATTTGTAAAAAATTTAATAATGGTGTGAATATTTAATTATATTAGAGTTTTATTAGTGATTTTTTTTAAAAAGTGTTTAATTATAAATTAATTTTGTATTGAAATTGATAAAAAGGTGTAGAAAAAAATAATTTGATGATTTTTTTTTAATAAAAAGTATTAAAATTCGATTAAAACCTGAGAAGATTTGATTGACTTTTTTAAAAATAAGTGTTGTTTAAAAAATTATTAGAGTTTGTACTATGTATTGAATTTTTTAAAATTTTAATGTTGACTGAATTTTTTTACTTGATAGAATTTTCCTTTCCAAAACATCACCACGTCAGCGGGGTTGTTAAGTTCAGTGACATCTGGGGTTGTTGAGTTCAGTGACATCTCAGCAGCGAATTCCTCATATAGCGTGTACTATATAAATACCCCCAACAAAACCTGATCTCAGCGCCCCGACTCTTGTAACTCCACATTTTCTCTGCCGCTCTCTGTCTGTCTCTCCGAAAACTCTCAGAAGAGCTGGTTCTATGGCGAGCGAGGGAATCCTCCTGGGAATGGGAAACCCCCTTCTTGACATTTCAGCTGTCGTGGACGAGCAGTTCCTGGAAAAGTAAGTCCAATCTCTCTCAATTCCTTTCCACCACGTCTTATTTTCTACCCTCTGTTTGGTTCCCGAAAAAATGCAGGGAAAGTAAAACGTGTCATTGAGAGCACCGAACGTTAAAGGAAAATATAGCGCCGATCATAACGTAAGAAGTGCGAATCCTTCAAATGACGCGATTGTTTAAATCGAAGAATTGCCTCCGGCATTTTATTGAAATTTTCAGAAATGGCTTTTGCTATGGTGCTTTAGTTTTCTGTTGCGTCATTCTCGTCCTTAAATGTCCAATGCTGTTTAGGCTTGTGGGGGTTAGCTGGTGTAGATCTGGTTTGTTGAACTAGGAATTTGGTAATAACGACATCCCTGTCCATTTTTTTTTATATTCAATGCCTGTTTCCCCCTGTTCGTATGCTTAAGGAAAACAGAGTAGACTAAAGGAATCGTGATAATACCTTTCCGCACTGCGTTTGTTTCCAGAAAATGAGAAAGAGACCGGAAATTAACATCAACCGGAGTCCTCTGTCTGTGCTCCTTTCTGAAATTTAGAACGGCCCGTTAGTTGAATCGGCTACGCCATTGTAAAAGTTACCAAACTAGGATTTAATCTGACGCAAAGTGCATTTCGTGGGATATGCCAAATGGTGATGTTGCTGCCCCCCAGTCCCTCCCTCTCCCAAAAAAAAAAAGACGATGTTGCTTTTTGTTAGTCCTTAAAAAACTTTTTTCGTTATGATGATAAGAATTTCAAAAACTTTCTTTAATTGTGTTTGAAAGAGTGGTCCAATTGCAACTTCACGAGTCTTTTACAATATTGTGACCTTTTACCGTGATTGAGTAGTTTTCAGACTCTTTTCTGTTATTTTTTACGCCCTCTCGGTCGGGGGATGATGACTAGATGGTTTTTCACCAATGAAACTATGTGTACATTCTCCATTTATCGGCGTTTGACTATGCTTACTTGACCTTCAACTTAAAAAAAGAGGTGAGAGGTATAAAAAATAGTCACGCATTTGACCTTTCTGCTTTTAGTATCTAGAGACTTTTTCAAAAGGGGCGAGATCCTTACTTAGCAGACAATATAATATAGTAGTTCGTTTTCTACAATAATATATGTAAAATACTGTTCATTCTTTTTTAAGCTGAATGGAATACGTTCAGTTGGCATTTTGTCGGTCCTGGCAGGTTTATTTTACATTCTGTTTTTCCAAAGTTGCCCTTGTGTAGGGTAGCCAATTGTGGTTCTAATTTGGTGTTGAAACTGTAGTTTATTCCTTGTTTCGTTTACAGGTATGACATCAAATTGAACAATGCTATTCTTGCCGAGGACAAGCATTTGCCAATGTCAGTTTCTTTCTTATCTGTGTTGTCCATTCATATCTGTTAGTATGTGCGCCTGCGCTTCCTGGTTTTTTCTTTGTTTTACTTGGAGTCATTTCATTATAATTTGCTCTGTCTGCATATACCCTCCGTATTTTCATTCTAACTTGTGTATAAAAATATAGACTATGGATTTGGCTACTAAAGGGCATGATATTTTGTTACCTGTACTCAATGCAATATTATTTAGATTTCTTTCACAAAGAAATCCAACCATACGATGGTGTTCTGATTTTGGCTTTGCTACTGGCTGAAATGCCCCATTATGCTGAACCTATTTTTCTAAATCCTTTTGGAAGGTATGATGAAATGGCAACCAAGTATAATGTGGAGTATATTGCTGGAGGTAATATGCTTATTTTCTTTGATTGCGATTCCTGGTGGTGCCATCCTTATTATCTCTAGCTTTGGTTTTTTGTTATCAGTTCTGTAATGAATAACCAGTTCTATGCATTGTGTAACGTTAGGTGCTACACAGAACTCAATTAGAGTCGCTCAGGTCTGTCTCCATATTTCAAGGATCCAATGTTTTTAAATTTTCTACGTAGTTTTTGGCAAAATGGAATCCATAAGCTTTTCCCCCCATTTTTGTATCTCCCAGTGGATGCTTCAAATTCCCGGTGCAACCAGTTACATTGGTGCCATAGGAAAGGACAAGTTTGGAGAGGAGATGAAGAAAAACTCAAAGCTAGCTGGTGTCAATGTGAGTTTTTCTTCATCTTATTCCTCCCTCTCCCAGCTGGATTTTAAGCTTCTTACTTCTTTCAAGGAGATTGATTAAGACTATAATCAGGTAAATTATTATGAGGATGAATCTGCACCAACAGGAACATGTGCTGTTTGTGTAAGTGGTGGTGAGAGGTCAGTTCGAAGTCCTGCCTATAAGTAATTCCTATTTCAGGATCAACTCTGGTGGGGTGATCCCAATATCCTCTTTGCTCCTTATGCATGGTTCTTTCTTTCTGTTCTTTTTTCCTTCATATAAGCTGGATCCTGTGCTGGTTTTTCTGATGTGTGTGTGTGTGTTCAGATTCGTATTCTGTTGGTCTATAATTCTTCTCTATGGGACAATTTAGAAAAAAATGAATGTACAACTTTTGCATTGTAATCTACGTTAAACCTTGAATTCTATCTGAAAAAACAAAGTAGAGAAATTTGCTGTGTCTACATCAATGCGTTTCAGATGTGTTATGTGACTGTTAATGTTGATGTTTATAGGCACAAAAAGATGTACACTTGTTAGAACTGTTAAAAACTTGTGGTTCCATATAAACCAATTTTTAGTTTTAGTTTCAGAGAGTCCCATCTTAGTTTTGATCCTTTTGGGTTAAACGCTAGTAGTGGGGAATGGCCCATGGGAATCTCAAATTGAGGAATAGCAATTGCTATCTACATATTTTTTCTTGTTTATTCAGCATTCGTGCAAAGAATCGATGACTTTTAGTGCTTACTGGGATACTGATATCTCATTACAGTGGATCTACCATTGGTATGGTATTGTTGCTCACCCTCACTTGACTGTTATGTTTTTGGGCCATGATTGTATGATGACTTTTAGGGAATTATTACTGGTAGTACACGCACTCCCATAGCGTTTGTTTGCTCAATTCAAGTCATTGTGCGTGTTGGATGTCTTGACTTGGTAGATAATGATCCTTCGAGGACTTCGTTCATAATCTTTTTTTTTCCTTCTAAAATTGAAATGTATTTTGGTTGTAAATTAATATTCTTGTTGATGATAATGTTAGGGTTGTTGCTTTCAATATGATTGGATCCCTTCATCCTTTGATTTATGGTTCAATTGCATCCAATTGGCAAGCATATTATGTGATTAATAGCCAGAGTTATTACTGCAATTGGTTGCTTAAGATTTTTAGAAGTTCAAGCAGATGCTTCTGTGCTGCATGCAAATGTTTTGGTGGTCTGCCAGATACAAATTCATCATGTTACTAGTATATACATTGTGTTCAGCTTCCATACCTCTGCAGTTCCCTTTGGAGGGTGTCAGCCATTGAATTGATAGTATGCAGGGTTGTCCTCCTTGACATCATTGTCTTCTTACCTATATGGTTGGCCCATTTCCTGTGTCCTAGTTTCCATCCCATGGCTCCCATCATCATGCTTAAATCTGCTGTAGTACGCTAGAATGCAAAGTAGCAGTTTTTCATCTATTACGTTTTGTGATACTGTTGTAGTCAGTAGAAGTGGGCTGAACTAAATCGCTTGAGATGAGTATATGTACAGGTCACTTGTTGCTAACTTGTCAGCTGCAAATTGTTACAAAACTGACCACTTGAAGCAACCACAAATTTGGTCAATAGGTACTTCTTCCCTGCTATTATATCTCTCCTATCCTTGCCTCTTTGCGTGGTGTTTTGCCATCTCAGACCACCTTTATAATTGTCTATTCAAACAGTGGAAAAGGCAAAATACATCTACATTGCTGGATTTTTCCTTACTGTGTCCCCTGAGTCCATCCAACTTGTTGGCAGACATGCAGCTGCCAACAACAAGGTAGCACTAATATAGTTAGATTTTCATCTTTGGCACTAATTACTTTGCAGTTCCCCAGTAACCTTCATGATGTTTTCAGGTCTTCGTGATGAACCTTTCGGCTCCATTCATCTCTGAATTTTTTAAGGATGTGCTTGAGCAAGCTTTGCCGTAAGTATCGCATTGTCCCCCCTCCCTCCCTCCCTCATGATGTCTTTATGGGAGAGACTAACCTGCTTATTGACAGTTATGTGAACTATGTTTTTGGTAATGAGACGGAAGCAAGAACCTTCTCAAAGGTTCATGGCTGGGAGGTAATCATCATTTGCTGTTTGGTTGCAAAGTTGAGAACCTCACTTCTCCTCCTGCAAGTTACCTTATTCTTGTACTTTTGATAACCAGACTGATAACGTTGAGAAGATTGCTATAAAGATTTCCCAGTTACCAAAGGCATCAGGAACACACAAGAGGATTACTGTTATCACGCAAGGTGCAGATCCTGTTGTAGTTGCTGAGGATGGAAAGGTTAAATTATTTCCTGTGGTCCTGCTGCCCAAGGAGAAGCTGGTTGATACCAATGGAGCAGGTATTTGCTTCCTTGTTGCTTTCTTTGACCTTGATTGGTCAATCTGACAAACAGATGTGACTTATTTGTTTCATAAAAGGTTTAAAATAGAGGATGTCAGTTAGCATTATACTTTCCTGCCTCATTTCTTTCCTTTTGTGTGAAACTGTGAAGGTGGCACTTTGAGTAAACCACAAGAATGAGGTGATGTTTGCCTAGGGAATATATATTCAACCTTTTAAGAAAAAATTTCAAGAACTCAAAATTTTTACAACCAAATATCAAAATCTCAAAATTTTCACACAAACTCCAACAACTTTCCACACTAACTTCAATATTTTTTTTAAAAAAAAAACTACATCAAATATTCTCTCTCCTTACTTTTTAACAAATTCCATTACTTTTTCATTAAAAAAATCCATCGAATCTTCTATCTTCTTACTTTTTAACAAACTCCAATAAAAATCATTCTACAATAAAAAAATTCTTCAACTTTTTCACTAACTTTTTACAACCCCCATAAAATTGCAACAAGTCAAAAATTTTCTCCTACAAACTCAAAATTCTTAAAATTTTTGCTTGCCAAACATCACCTTAGTAATCATTTTGGGAACAATATAATGGTCATATATAGTGTATTTCTTAAGGTGGTAATTGTTGACATTATAGTGATCAGTGGTCCAAGTATGTTCGGGATACAAAAACTTGAGTCAGTCCTACTATTTTCTTTTGACACCCGAATCAATTGGAGAATGGGCCTTAGAATCCCAGCGTGAGGGCACACACATGGAGCCAGACTCAACAAAGAAGTGGACAGAATCTGAGTGTCTATACACCTAGTACCTGGGTTAATCCACTGCTTGGTGAGAAGCTTACGCTGCTGAAGTTGCTGTTTCAGTCAACCAGTCATTGGAGTAGCGTGGTTAATTTGGAAAGTCTGTTTATTTAAAATGTAATGTCTAATTATTTACCTGCAGTATGAGTACTAGGAAAGTATATGGCACGATTTCAACTGTGTAATTGCTCAAGGTTTACATGTTGGAGTCTTTTTGTTGGGGCTTGTTTCATTTGGTGTATGAGAATCTGATATACGTGAGCAGGCATCCCACCATATTCCATGTAAATTCAGCTAGTAGTTTAACACTCTGAAAGTGAGATACTTTCTGCCACTAAGATCAATTATCCTAGGAGATGCAGACTACTGAAATCAAACATATGTGGCTACAGTAATGTATTCACCTAGTCTACCATTTGATAATCAACGTTGCTTTGGGTCTCATTTGCGACAAACCCTGTTGTGGTTTTGTTCTTGACCTTCTTGTCTACATAAATACTCTTTTTGTGGCAGGGGATGCATTTGTGGGAGGGTTTTTGTCGCAGCTGGTGCAGGAGAAGCCCATTGAAGAGTGTGTTAGAGCTGGTTGCTATGCAGCGAATGTCATAATCCAAAGGCCGGGTTGCACTTATCCTGAAAAGCCTGATTTCCATTAAGCTCATTTATTGCAGGATGCGGCGCTTGTCCTTCGCATTGTGGTAGAGATGAGTTTTTCACCCAGTTGCTAAGCTTTTATGATAGGCTGCCTCTATTAACTCCGGAACCCACTCGATCTGGTGAAGGAGCTTAGTTTTTTCTAAATGTAGAAGTTGATTGTGATTATCATCCACCTCTTGGATGAGGTTATGTTTGGGTATTGACTAAAGACAAAATGGCATGTCAAACAAAGCAATCATGAAACCCAACCTAGATCAGATGATTTGATTCTGTTCTATAATCTGGTTATATTGCACTAGTTTGGAATTCAGTTGATGCCATGAACTTTACTTGATGCCCTAGACATTGTTTGTGAAAAAAAAAAATTCAAACAAGAAGAAGAGAGGAATATATTTATCAATGCAAAGTTCATCCTAGCTCAAGCTTTTGCAAACAAAATTATTCTGTGATTTGTCTAGTACTGGGTCCACTGACAAGCTTGCAAACATAGGATCGTCTAAATATGCTCAACTAGCTTATCTCTAAAGGGTCCTTCTGAACTATGAATGATGGGCGAGCTCCTCTGCCAAGAATGCTGACTCTTGCCTTTTCTCTTCTTTGATCATAATTGTGAGATCTGCATGTGACAAATAGTACCTCAGAAACAAGGTGAGATCTTACGATCCCGTTGAAATCCAGCGTAGTGGAGAATGTTGAGGAAAATGCTCTCGTTGCAAGGAATACGGAGTTTCGAACGGTGGAAAATGCTAACACTTCCTCGGCACGATCAAGCAGTGCCTGGAAAAGAAGGTGCTTGAGTAATGTTATCTACACCTTTTCAGAAGTACACGCATTCTCGACCCTTGCTACCACCATTCCCGTTCCCTCACTCGCCTCCGCCTCCACCGGCACTCCCTCCACCTCCACCGATTGGGGAAATCATGTTTTCTCTGTTCTCTCTCTCTCCTCCCTCTTCTCCCTGTTAATTGTTTCAGTTGTTAGTTGTTATTCTAGTTAGTTTTCTCCGATTGAGTGATGGCGTTTGTGCGTAGCTTATCGATTGAAGCTAAGTCTCTTCAATTTTCAGTTACTTCGTTTGGCACCGTTACTCTCTCGAAGCGGAGCAGGAAGTCCTAGAGCTTGATTCGCTTTGGTCGATACGGGGTGGTATGGTTGGCTAATCTGTTTGGTAAACTAGCAAATTCAAATAAGGTTAGAGATTTTTCTGAGAAATTTAATGAGGCCACACGCGCGTTCTTGGCTCAGCGCTGCTCCAATAAGAATGGCAGCTACATGGTTCTTGCAGAGTTTGGAGATAGACGTCGACGTGGGGCGGTGATTATTCCTGAAGGAAGAATGAGAGGTGGGTGGAAGTTGTTTGCCCTAGTGTGTGAATAACTGATCTTAGTCCTAGGAGAGCTTAGTCGTAGAAGGATGGGCTCTGGTGGATCGGAGATTCGGCAGGGAACTTCCTTTGCTCAGATGGTTCAGGGTGGTGCATCGGAGAATAGGGCGGTGGAAGCTAGGGAGTCTCGTGGCTGTCAGGTGGGCGCTGGCAAAAAGATTTTACAGCCGACTATTGGAGTCCCAATGGCGTCGCATGCAGTCTCGAGGTTGAGACTCACGTCTTCTACTAGCAATCATGAGCAAGGGGTTTTTGTTGTGACGGCTGGGCCTGCAGGCATGTTCTGGGAGCATTTAATGCAAATGAAAAGTGAGCTCGATCATCTCATTGAACTGGCGAGTTTTAATAATGCGAAGGTGGATCCACGGACATCTGTGCACTGCTTAGTATGCGGTTTCAAACTTGAAGCCAAACAGCCAAAAGCTCAGCATCATCTTTCGGTTGATGGCAAAGGCCTGGGTCCTATTGGGCTGGACTTTTCTAATTTTGAGAAGGGGTTGGATTGCACGGTATGGGCTCTGGGCCCTTTTCTTTTTTTCCTGGCGCTGGCCTATCTTTCCAACGTGATTTGGCTAGCGTTGACAAAGATGTTGCTGTTCCTTTATCGCCCAGGCTGGGTTTTGTTGGAAAGTTACTTGCCGACTCTGCCGTGGGCTTCTCGGAGGAGGACCAGCTGTCGCCTGCGTTGGGGGAGGTTACTCTCGAGTGCTCTATGGTGGCAGTGGAGGCTCCGGTGGTCCCTGTTGTGGTCGCTGTGTCGGCGGCGAAGGGGGAGGCTACTCCCGAGCGTGATGTGGTGGCAGTGGAGGCTCCGGTGGCCCCTATTCTGGTCGCTGTGTCGTCGGCGAGGAGTTTGGTGGACCCCGAACCTCATAGTGAAGCTGATCTGGGTTGTGGAGACTGTGGGGTGTCGCAGGCCAAATTAGGGTCTACCGAAATTGAGTCCTGTGCCATTTTGGCAGAGAGGCAGATTGATCTCTGCTTTGGAACTGAAGAGGGAATGCCGTCGATGGCCCATGGAGAGTTGGTTCCTTTGGCTGGCTCTGGTTTTGGGGGTGAGCTTTCGGTTGTTGATGCGGTGGAGGATGTGGTACAGTTTTCTCTTCCTCCTACTTCCTTGTCTAATGAATTTACAGAGTTGAGTCTGTCTTCTGGAGGAGAAATGGTGAGTTTTGCGGAAGGGGTTCCTGAGGAGTGTGCTGAACCTTTGAGTATATTATACCCAGTGGTAGCTAGGGTCGAGGGTGAGGGGTTGGGTGAACCTTCGAAATGGGTCTTGGAGATGATTTCGTCCTTTAGGCATTTGGTTGGGGTCTCGTGTGTTGGGTATGAGTCTGATTTAATGAAGTTATTTGCTGCCTTGGAGATGGAGAGGGGTAGTGGCAGTAGGTCTTCGGGCAGGTTTGGCAGTAGAATACGTAGGGAGTTGAAAGCTTTGGAGTGCTTTGTAAATTATGATGTGAAAAGGAAGGAGAGGAGGGCCTTAATGAATTCTCTATGAAGTCAAGAATTATTTGTTGGAATGTGAGGGGGTTGAATGATAGGACTAAATGTTTGAATGTTGGTAATTTGTTAATAGGGTGGAAAGGAGATTTAGTGTGTCTTCAAGAAACTAAGATTGCTGAGGTGTCCCGAGCTTTTGGTGAGAAGGTTGTTTGGGGGGGGGGGGGGGGCTCATGTTAAATGGTACTGTTTGGAGGCTGATGGTGCGTCGGGTGGTATTTTATGTCTCTGAAATTCCCGTATTTTGGAGGTGGTTGAGTCTTGTGTTGGCTCGTATTCCTTATCGTTGATTTTCAGAAATATAGAGGATGGGGTTCAATGGATTTTTTCAGGTGTTTATGGTCCTAATGAGGATGGTAGTAGGAGGATTTTGTGGGACGAATTGGTGGGGGTTCAGAGTTGGTGGAATTTACTTTGGTGCATTAGGGAAGATTTTAATGTGACTCGATTTCCTAGTGAGCGGTCGGGGGGAGGGGGTTGTAGGAGTGCTATGTTGGAGTTTTTGGATTTTATTTATGATCTTGGGCTCATGGATCTAGAGTTGGCTGGTGGTTTGTACACTTGGTCTAGTGGTCGATCGTCTCAATATTGGTCTAGGATTGACCGTTTCCTGTTAGCTCGGGTTGGGAGTCGGTGTACCCGGAGCTTGTCCAAAAAAGGTTGCCATGTATGTTTTCGGACCATTTCCCGATCGTGTTGGAAAGTGGCAGATTTGGGGGCTCGAGGAAGTTGTTCCGCTTTGAAAATATGTGGCTTAAGGTGGATGGGTTTGTGGATTTGATTAAGGTGTGGTGGGAGGGTTTTAATTTTAGGGGCTATCCGAGCTTTGTTCTTTATTCGAAATTGAAGTCCTTGAAACAAAATCTTAGGGTGTGGAATCGGGAGGTGTTTGGAGACTTAGGTGTTAGAAAGTCGAATCTCTTGGTTGAGCTTGCGAATCTTGATGGGTTGGATGAAGGGGGCATTACTGATGAGGCAGGTAGGGATAGGAGGTTGGAGGTCTCTAGGGAGCTGGAAAAGTTGATTTCTATGGAAGAGACGTGTTGAAGGCAGAAGTCTAGGGCTCTTTGGCTTAAGGAGGGTGATCGGTGTACTAAGTTCTTTCATAGGGTGGCCAATTCTAATAGAAGGGCGAACTTGATTTCGAGATTGGAGGTGGAGGGGGATGTGGTGGAGGATCCGGTGGAGATTTCTAGGGAGATTATTGCTTTTTACTCTTCATTATATGAAGAGCCTTTTGCTTGGCGCCCCACTTTGGATGGGTTAGGGTTTGAGAGTATTTCGGAGGATGATGCGGAGTAGATTGAGAGGCCTTTTGATGTGGAGGAGGTGACGGGGGTGGTTCATAGTTTCAATGGAGATAAGGCGCCGGGTCCGGATGGTTTTTCCTTGGCCTTTTACAAGCTTGTTGGGAGATTATTAAGATGGATGTTATTGCAATGTTTAATGAGTTTGCTAGGGATGAGAGGTTTGTTCGGAGTATGAACTCTTCTTTCATTGTCCTCATTCCCAAGAAGCCAGGGACGGTTGATCTTAAGGATTTTCAACCTATTAGTTTGGTAGGGGGTGTTTATAAGATCTTAGCAAAGGTGTTGGCTAATAGGCTAAAGCTTGTTCTTGACAAGATTATTTCTCCATCGCAGAGCGCTTTTGTCAGAGGGCGACAGATTCTGGATTCAGTGCTCATTGCTAATGAGTGCATCGATTCGAGGGTGAGATCTGGGGTGCCAGGCATGCTATGTAAGTTGGATGTTCAGAAAGCCTATAATCATGTGAACTGGAAGTTTCTTTTGTACCTTCTTCGTAGATGCGGCTTCGGTGAAAAATGGTGCAGATGGATCTCGTTCTGCATTTCGTCGGTAAGGTTTTCGGTGATTGTTAATGGTTGTCCGGAAGGGTTTTTCGGTAGCTCCCGTGGCTTACGACAAGGGGATCCTCTTTCTCCCCTTTTGTTTGTGATTGTCATTGAAGCTTTTAGCCGTATATTGGGGAGAATGGTAGAGCATGGAGGCTTAAAGGGGTTCATGGTTGGGGGTGGCTCACGGGGTAGTGTGTGCATTTCTCATTTGCTCTTCGCGGATGATACTTTGGTGTTGTGTGGAGCGAAGGCAAGTCAATTTAGGCGCCTCAGATGCCTTCTTTTGTGTTTTAAGGCGGTTTCGGGCCTTTGTATTAATTTGTCAAAATCTGAGGTCATTCCTATTGGTAGGGTTGACAATGTTCAGGAATTGGCCGGTATTTTAGAGTGTGGGGTGTCTTCGCTTCCTTTGAGATATTTGGGCCTTCAGTTGGGGGCTAGTTTCAAGTGTGTTTGCATTTGGGATGGGATTATCGAAAGGATGGAGAGGAGGCTAGCAGGTTGGAAGATGATGTATCTTTCTAAAGGTGGTAGGCTTACTTTTATTAAATCTACTCTTTTGTGCCTTCCGACTTATTTCCTATCTCTTTTCCCTATTTCGGTTGCAGTGGCTAAGAGGTTGGAAAAGATTCAGAGGGATTTCCTTTGGGGCAGCGATGAGAATGAGCATAAATTCCACCTTGTGAAGTGGCAGCAGGTGTGTTCTCCTCTTCCTAGTGGGGGTTTGGGGATCCGGAGTTTATCCATGTTTAATAAAGCTCTTTTGAGTAAGTGGTTATGGCGTTTTGCTCATAAGAGGGATAAGCTTTGGAGGCTTGTCATTGTTGCCAAATATGGGAGTTGTGTGGGTGATTGGAGATCTCGTTCTATTCGGGGACCTTAAGGTGTTAGCCTTTGGAGATATATTTGCAAAGGGTGGGCTTTCTTTAGTAAGCATATTAGGTTTGTGGTGGGGAGTGGTGAAAGGGTTAGTTTTTGGCAAGATGTTTGGTGTGGTGATACTCCTCTGTCTTTGACTTTTTCGGTGGTTTATTCTTTGGCTCATAATAAGGAGGCTATGGTGGCAGATTGCATGGTGGGGAATACGGGTCTGGTAGTCTGGAATGTTTCCTTTGTCAGGGCAGTTAATGATTAGGAGTTGGAGGAGTTCTCCGCATTTTTTTCCTTGCTGTATGGGTCGGTGCTTAGGAGAGGGGAGGAAGATAAGATCCTTTGGACTTGTTCTAAGAATGGTTTGTTTTCGGTTCAGTCTATGTACACCTCCGTTGCTAGTTGGAGAAGTTTGTCTTTTCCTTGGAAAGGAGTGTGGTGGTCAAAATGTCCTTTGAAGGTCTCTTTCTTTGTGTGAGAGGCTATGCATGGAAAAATTCTTACTTCGGATAATCTTCGAAGGAAAGGTATCTACATTGCTGATTGGTGCTATCTTTGTCAAGAAGACGGGGAGTCGATTGACCATGTGCTCCTCCATTGTCCGTTAACGCGGGGGCTTTGGAACCATGTGCTTGGCATTCTGAATTTTCATTGGGTGATGCCGAAGAAGGTATCGGGAGTGTTGTGGAGTTGGAATAGGAGGTTCTCGAATCCGATTGCCAACGCTATTTGGCGTATGATTCCTTCATGCATTTGGTGGTGTATTTGGAGGAACGGAATAATAGATGTTTTGAGGATTGCGCCTTGTCTTTGGTGAAATTGTAAGGATTTTTGTTACTCTCTTTGTTTAGTTTGGCTAATGCGGTGCTTGGTGGCCGCTTTGTTGATTTTCTTAGTTTTTGGCTTGTTTAGACTAAGTGATTTCGGTATAGTCTTTTATACTGTAATCTCTTTTCTTAATGAGATTGCTTACTTATAAAAAAAAAAAGAGTAATGTTATCTGTATAACAAATCTCTTACACTCTTCTCCAACATAGACTACTAGTTGGCCTTTTGGAACATCTCGAGGGATGGATTCCTCTTTATGCAGGCGAATGTCTTCGCACGTTGCGTGCTTCACAAAGCTAGTGCCCGCTTTTCTAGAGTTACGAAAGCATGCTCTGAGGAACCCTTCCTTCAGTACCCTCATCATTATCATTTGTGTGCGTGTGTGAAGGATAAATAGCGAGACAGAAGATGGGGAAGTAAGAAGCACAAAGGTTGGTTTATATAGGTACGTATGAGATCAGGGGATTTCCTTGAGTCCCCCATTTGCAGGATATAAAGCGAGCTCTACTCTTTGAATCGTGGATTGGTTCAAAATAGAGCCTCAGGACGAAGAAGGTGATATTTTTGTGAAGTGACAGAGGTACGTGACGAACTTGTTGATTGATATTTGTTTAATCTATTATTGCAACCGGACACACAAGTGTACGAAGGTGCACGTTCTCTTGCATATCTGGATAGTGGTAACCTTGGTTGGCAACCAGGAAAAGGAAACAACAGAGGGATGGGTTACTGAGAAAAGAAAAAGCTCTACCAGATATCCATATACATACCAAGTTGCCATTTCCGTTACCTGTTTCCCTTGGATATTGTTAAATAAACACCATTCTCATGAGTGCATGCAAAGAGAGAGTATGAGACGATCAATAACAAGTACTTGTGGGAGGCCCGATTTCCATCACATTGAAAGTAAAGAGTGAACATCCTCTACATCTCAACTGAAATGCTCTGCTAAACAAGTCATTAGTGGTTGTTAATTGTTCTTCAAGTTTTCGAGAAGGAGATCCTCTATAGACCATGAGTTCTGTAATTGGAGTTAAATTATTGCATTTTTTTACCCTTAAATGACATTGATTCCACAAGTTTCTATAATTGGAGATATGGCTCATTATTTTTTCCGTTGGAAAAGATTTTGCTCACGGAAATAAATAAAAACTACTGGAAAAGGAAAGGATTTTGGAATAAATAGAGAGCTAACTCAAGAGTGTCGTTCTCGGCATGCGTGTACAACGTAAGTATGCGGAAACATTTCAGAGGCTGGTGGACAAACGATGCGTGGACAACGTAAGAATGCTCATTGTCGATTCGGTGCAACGTGCCAAGGCTGGTCACCCTGTTACGACGCTTGGGATGGCCGATGTGGGTTATGTCCTATACAGGCATGTCATGAGGTACAACCCCAGAAACAGTAAATGGTTTAATCGGGACAGGTTTGTTTTGAGTGCTGGACATGGTTGCTTGCTTCAGTATGTCTACCTTCATATCGCTGGGTTTCAATCAGTTCAGGGACTATGAGAATGATGCAAATCAGGATGTTATTCTAGAGGATTTTTAGGAATTTCAAATTCTTGTTATTTATTTGTCATTTCATTCCTAGTTTGTTTCCTAGATAATTTCTTTCCTAGTATGTTTCCTAGATTGTAGTTAATGGGTTTGATTTTTAAATGGGAAGGGGGAGGACAGAAGGGAGAGATCTTTTGGAACAATTTTGAATTTTGGAGGGATTCCTATTGGCAGAGAGATTTTGTACTTTTGTACCTTTTGGCTATCAACGAGAGGTTGAAGGCTTTGCACCATTTTAGTATAAGAGCGCAAGGTTTCCTTTCTCAAAGGAACTTAGCATCTCATGCCTGTAAGTCTGTAACCCGTAGTGGTAATTCGTACAATATGTCGAATAACCCATTCCACACAACCCAAACCCAGAACAACCCAATTTACAGCAGCAAATCACTTAAATCGCTACAGTTTTAGAGCAACTCACTCATCGAATAGATGCTATGGTGAGCCGAATAACCCAATTCCACACAACCCAAACCCAGAACAATCCAATTTACAACAGCAAATCACTCAAATCGCTACAGTTTTAGAGTAACTCACTTATCGCATAGATGCTATGAATGAGCGTCATGCTCAAGAGCAGCATATGCCTCGCAATAGGAGGGGGCGTGGCCCATTTCGTGAGGAAGTGCTGGATGAAATGAAAGAGTCGTGGATTTGGATGATGAAGAAGGTGGAGAATTTGATAATCGTGTGCCTCGACTTCAGTGTAACAGAGAAGAGTTTCCCCGATACCATGGTGGTCGTGGCGCAGATGATCAACCTCTTGATGAACTGACTAAAATGATGAAGGTGGATGTGCCAGATTTTTTTGGAAAATTAGAGCCCAATGCTTTTGAAGATTGGTTAACGGCCATTGACGATTATATCGATTGGTTTGCTGTATCCGAGGATCGAAAAATGCCTTATGTCCGAATGAAATTGAAGGGGCATGCACGAACTTGGTGGGGAAGTGTGGAAGAACAATTGACTCGGCACCCATCAGTTTTCAACTGGGAGGAGATGAAGGACCAAATGAAAGAAATATATTTACCCATTGATTATGAACAGATGATGTTCGAAGAAATGTTACAACTAAGGCAAGGGTCATTCACGATGGATCAATACACGGACCGCTTCCACGAGCTGACTGTTCGTAACAAGATTGTGGAAACTAAACAACAAACTCTAACTCGATACTGCACTGGATTACACGCAAGGAAATGTTGACTGCACGATTAATCAATGTGGAAGAAGTGTATCAACTAGCACTGCGTATTGAGAAGCAAATGAGAGCTTTGATTGGAAGGAAAACGATGTCAATGGATCCAAGGCCAGGGCGTGTAGCAACTTCCTCATTCCAAAAGCCACCATTGCTGAAAGAACAACCCAATGGTGCAATGATGCGAGACCAAAAAGGAAAAACGATGGTGACCATTGAAGGGCTGCAATGTTACAAGTGCAAAGGTTTTGGGCATTTTGCTGTCGCGTGCCCTACAATAGATAAGAAGCTAGCTTTCATTGGCGAAAAGGAACTAATGGTAATGGATACCGTTGAAGAAGCGAGGAAGTGGAGGCTGATGGGGGTACTAATGATGAAGAAGAGCACTTAGTTGCAACGGATCTACCTAGCTGCGGGATCCATTGAGTGTTGACTGGAATTAAGAAGGAGCTGAAGGCAAATCCCGATTGGTTACGCACCAATATTTTCCATACGTCCATGGAACATGGTGACCAAGCTTTGAACGTCATTATCGACAATGGCAGCGGCATGAATGTGATTTTCGAAACTGCGGTAGAACGTTAGGGGCCGAAAATAGAGAAGCATCCTACTCCTTATCGAATTAGTTGGGTGAATGAAGATAATTCAGTCCTAATGAAGCATCGGTGTTTAGTGAAGGTCTCATTGGGAAAAAAAATATATAGATGAGGCCTGGTGTGAGGTGCAATTTGATTTCTATGACCGTTTGTCACATGTTATTGGGGCGGCCATGGCTTTATGATCGGAGGGTTTCATATGATGGGTATGCCAATACTTATTCCTTTATTTTTAAGGGTAAGAAACTTGTTTTGGATCCTTTGCAGATCTCAAAATTTGAGACAAAAAGAGAAGCTGTCCTAGTATCGACCATGCGTCAATTTTCTCAAGCTCCAGTTGAAGAAAAAATGGTGGTCATGGTGGTGAGTCGCGAAGTTGAGCAAGATGATGGGTTCATTCTTGCGGAATTTGCCACAATGCTGGAGAAATTTTCGGATATTATGCCCAATGAGATGCCAAAACAACTTCCACCAATGCGGGATGTACAACATGCTATCGATTTAAATCTCAGATCAACCTTGCCCAACTTGCGACATTATTGCATGAGCCCAACAAAGAATGAAAAACTTAACCGGCAAATTCAGCAACTATTGGACAAGGGCTTCATCCGAGAGAGTCTTAGTCCCTGTACTGTTCCGGTTTTACATACACCAAAAAAAGATGGTACTTGGAGGATGTGTGTGGATAGCCGGGCAATTAATAAGATAACCATAAAATACCAGTTCCCCATCCCTCAGCTTGACGACATGTTGGATTTGTTAAGTGGCACCTCCATTTTTACGTAGCTCGATCTTCGAAGTGGATATCATCAAATTTGTATCCGTCTCGGTGATGAGTGGAAAACGGCTTTCAAAACGAAAGATGGATTATTCGAATGGTTAGTCATACCCTTTGGATTAACCAATGCACCGAGCATCTTCATGCGTGTTATGACACAAACTCTCAAGCCATTTTTGGATAAATTTGTCGTTGCTTACTTTGATGATATTTTAATTTTTAACCGCTGCTTACAGGACCCTCTAGACCATGTAGAACAGGTCTTGAAAACTATGAAGACTGAACAACTCTATATTAATCGAGACAAGTGCTCGTTTATGAAGAAAAGAGCAAATTTTTTGGGCTTTATAATTTCTAATCAAGGTGTTGAAGCAGATTCTGCCAAGGTGCAAGTTGTTCAGAAATGGCCTACACCTCAGAATTTTTCTGAGATCCAGAGCTTCCACGGATTGGCCACATTTTATCGGCGTTTTATTCAAGGTTTCAGTACTATAATGGCCCCAATCACCGAGTGTTTGAAAGCAAAGAGTTTCTCTTGGAGTGCCTCAGCCGCCAAAGCTTTCACCAAAATTAAAGAAAAGATGGGGCAAGCACCGGTTCTGAAATTGCTGGATTTTTCTAAGGTATTTGAAGTAGCTTTTGACACTTCATATGTGGGAATTGGGGAAGTATTGAGCCAAGAAGGTCATCCAATTGCCTTTTACAGCGAGAAGCTTAATGACACTCGTCAAAAATATTCGGTATATGACATGGATTTTTATACTTTAATTCAAACTCTCAAGCATTGACGTACTTATTTAATCCATAGAGAGTTTAGGTGATGTTTGGGAGCTAAAATTTTCTCTCCTCCTATCAAATCATCACTTTTCATTTAAAATAATTATAAAAAACTCATTCAAATCATCTCTCTCTCTTACTTTTTACCAACTCCAACACTCCAAAATTTTAACAATTAAACATCACCTTATTCTTTATACTGATCATGATTCCTTGAAGCATCTAAATTCCCAAAGCAAGCTAAATGCTAGACATGCTCGCTGGATGGATTATTTGCAGCAGTTCAAGTTTGTTTTGAAGCATAAGTCGGGGACTGAAAATAAGGTGGCTGATGCGTTAAGCAGAGACCTCATTTGCTGCATATCTTCTCAGCTAATTTCACAGGATTTGATAGTCTCAAATTGCAGTATGCTGAAGATGTGGATTTTGGCAGCACGTGGAGTTATTTATCCATTAATGTAGGCATAGCTGGAGGTGAATATTCTTTCAAGGATGGTTATTTATTTTATGGTACACGACTGTGCATTCCTCATGGGTCTTATCATGAGTTTGTGATCACGAAACTTCACAGCGGGGGCTTAACAGGGCATTTTGGCTATGATAAAATTTATGCCATTGTTGTTGATCGGTTCTATTGGCCTCGAATGCGTAAAGATGTGCATAAGGTGGTGGACCGTTGTCGAATTTATCAAATAAACAAGGAACTAAACAATAAGCGGGACTTTAAACTCCTCTCCCAATGCCAGACAAGCCTTGGCAACATATTAGCAGGATTTTGTTTTTGAGTTGCCCAAGACTCTTCGGCAGCATGATTCAATTATGGTGGTTGTTGATCGTTCTCAAAAATGTCGCATTTCATTCCATGTCACCGGACTACGATGCTTCAAAGATTGCTGTACTATTTTTGCAGGAGGTGATCAGATTACATGGTGTTCCAGCCTCTATTGTGTCTGACAGAGATGTAAAATTCGTGAGTTATTTCTGGAAAACATTATGGGCAAAAATGGGGACGAAATTGATGTGTCATTGCCATCATCCCCAAACAGATGGTCAAACTAAAGTGAAAAATCAGAGTTCGGGAAAATTATTAAGTTGTCTCATTGCAGATCATGTCACCAGCTGGGATCTAGTACTTCCACAAGCGGAATTTGCTTTCAACAATTCTGTTAACAGGTCAACAGGGTGCATTCCGTTTGTATAGACCATACACTCCCCTTGATCTCAATTCGCTACGATTGCCTCTTAGACCAAGTGAGGTTGCTCTAGATTTTTCTAGTTATATGAGGGACGTTCTTGAAGAAGTCAAGCAGCGCCTTTCCCTCAGTACAAAATTATATACAGCCTCTACAAATACAAAGCGCAAAGATAGACAATTCGAGGTAGGCGATATGGTTCTTATTCGCTTTAGGCCAGAGCGATTTCCTCTAGGGAGTTTTACCGAGCTACATGTACGACGAGTGGGTCCTTTTAGAGTCGCCAAGAAATTAGGAACAAATGTGTATGTCATTGAATTGCTCCCTGATTTTAGTATTAGCCCAGTTTTCAACATTGAAGATCTCACCAAGTTTAAGGGTGATGCAGTGGAGTTGTCCACAGCACCAGCTCAAGAAGCATTGCAACCACATACTCTTCGTGTCCCTAAAAACACAGCTCCTCGAGATGAGATTGCATCTATCCTTGATCATCAATTCGTTACTACAAGTTTTTTGTGCAGTGGAAAAAACATCCCAGTTCGGACTCAATTTGGTTGCAGGCCACGGAACTCCAATGCTTACATCCATATTTATTTGCTACCTAAGTTTGTCAAAACTTGCCGGAGTCAAGTTCTTCAGTGGAGTCGGCAATTGATGCAAATCAAGATGTTATTCTAGAGGATTTTTAGGAATTTCAAATTCTTGTTATTTATTTGTTATTTCATTCCTAGTTTGTTTCGTAAATAATTTCTTTCCTAGTATGTTTCCTAGATTGTTGTTAATGGGTTTGATTTTTAAATGAGAAGGGGGAGGATGGAAATGAGAGATCTTTTGGAACAATTTTGAATTTTGGAGGGATTCCTATTGGCAGAGAGATTCTGTACTTTTGTACCTTTTGGCTATCAACTAGAGGTTGAAGGCTTTGCACCAAAGATGCTTTGGTCGAGTTTTATTAAGAGCATTATTAGTAGTTTCTTCATATTTGGATCTCTACTTTAATCAAAAAGTGCACTTCTTTATTTTAATTACTAACTTTTTAAAAACATCCCCAGCAATTTCTCTATTTTAATCATATATTTTTACTATTCTATTAAAATATTATTTTTCAAAGATTTCTCTATTCTTTCTTTAACATTTATTTTTTTGAATATTCGTTTTATCGTGACGGTCATATTTTTGAATATTTGTCTAATCCTAAAAGATTGAATTTTTTTAAATTTTGTCTTTTCCTAATGGTCATATTTTTTAATTTTTGTCTTATTCCAACGGTCATATTTTTAAAATTTTGTCTTATTCTAACGGTCATATTATTTGAAATTTGTCATTTTCCCAACGGTCATATTTTTTTAAAAATGTCTTTATGCTTTCAATATAAATAACACCATTTGCTCTCCAATAGTCATTCACCTCACCCAAGATTTATTTTCATCCTACCTACCTCTATTTTTTCTCTTATGGCTCGTTTTTTCTTCAAGAGTCGCTCTTTTCTTCCCAAAATGCTTCATGACGACTCCAATGATGATTTAGAGGTAATTAATAGTGCTATGGAAGAAGGATCATCATCGCACCGTGGTGGTACCCAACGTCATAAGTACATCATGCGTAATCGGTTGGAAGGCCACGAAAGGCTTATGCTCGACTATTTTGCTGAAGACCCAGTATATTCTCCCAGACTATTTCGGAGAAGGTTCCGGATGAGGTGTCCTCTTTTTCGACATATTGTATTTGAGGTTGAAGCACATCAGCCATATTTTGCCCAAGAAAGAAATGCAACTGGAACACTTGATTTTCTTCTATTCAAAAGATTACTGCTGTGTTCAGGATGCTAGCATATGGAGTAATCGGTGATTATGTGGACGAATATCTGAGGATTTCAGAAACCACAGCAATGCAGAGTCTTAAACTATTTGTGAAAGTAGTGATTTCTCTTTACTCTGATCAGTACTTGAGGTCACCAACAACTAATGACATTGCAAGATTGTTGGAGATTGGCGAACGTCGTGGTTTTCCTGGGATGTTGGGGAGCATCGACTGCATGCACTGGACATGGAAGAACTGTCCAACCTCATGGAAAGGTATGTATTGTGACTATAAATGTGAAGCAACTATAATTTTGGAAGCAGTCGCTTCATATGATCTTTGGATATGGCATGCATTTTTTGGGTTACCTGGGTCTAACAATGACATCAATGTACTAGAAAAATCTTTTATGTTTACTGAGCTTGCTCAAGGGTGTGCTCCTCGAGTTAATTACTCTATTAATGGTCACGACTACACGATGGGATATTACCTTGTTGATGGTATATATCCGCAATGGTCGACATTTGTAAAAACAATCTCAGCCCCAATAGGAGCCAAAAAGAAACATTTTGCTGCAGCACAAGCGTTTACAAGGAAGGATGTAGAGTGTGCTTTCAGAGTGTTGCAAGCACGATTTGCAATTGTGCGTCAGCCTGCACGATTTTTCAAAGTCCCTGACCTCAAAGACATTATGAAAGCATGAATAATTCTCCATAACATGATCATTGAAGATGAACGAGATGAACAAGACACGTTGGACTTTGAATATGAACAAGGCAATGCAAATCCTCCCGAACCAGTGTCACATGATGAAGCTGATATGCTTGCAACGTTTATTCGTAATCATCTACATATTAGAGACAAAGAAACTCATTCTCAACTCCAATCGGACCTGATCGAGCACTTGTGGCAATTACATGGCCAATCATAGGAGTTTCAGATGAATGATAAGTTTAATATGCATAATTTGTAATAAGTTTAACATTCATTATTTTCTATTTAACAAGCTTGTGTAGTACTTTATGTTTATTTTTTTCTAGAACTTCTTATTTGCAATAAAAATAGCAATTTCACTAAGATGTTCAATAAAAACAAGTGCACAAAAAAGTCCAATACCTAATCAAAAGTGCGGAAATAAGGACTTAACATTTAAGTCCAATACGTAATCAAAAATGTAAATATAAAGAATAAACATTAAAGTCAATACCTACAATACAAGAACAAATCATGCATACTTTACTGCTTCTTTACAGTTTACTCTCCAGGATTTCCTTTTGGCATGCATTCCAATATTGCTTTTGCAAGTCGGACATCGTAGTTGTATCGATCATCATTATTCTCTTCTTGCGATCCAACTCTTGCAGCTGAAGCTTTCTCTTTTTAATCTCTAATATCTCTTTCCGATCCAACTCTTGTAAATGAAGCTTTCTCCTTTCAATCTCCACTCTTTCATGTTCCAAGCGAACTAGTTCTTCTCCTTGGATACGCGCATCCTCAAGACTTTCTGTTTTCTTCTTCATCAATTCCACAGCATCTTCGGACAGGCCATCTTTTATCTTTCTTTTTGCTTTCTCGGCTTTCCTGCCTATTGGTCTCTCACACTCTACATTAGTACCAAGGGATACATTGTCCCCCTCACCTTCATTTCTTGAACTCGGATCATGACTGACATTAGCAGATGTTGCCACATTTGATTTTTTTTCTTTGATTCTCCTTGTTTCCATGATACAACCATTTTTGTTCCCCCTTCAATATATTCCAACAATGTTCACAAGGAAATCCTACACCTTTATTCTGTGAGCAAAACACAGCCTTTGCCTTTTGAATCTAAAAAATAAAGCAAATACAACAAAAGTTAGTATCTTAACACTATAATAGAAATTTGCAGTATTTAGTGTATGAATTTAATACAAGTTTTACCTTGTCATGCTCAGTAGTACCACTTTGGTTGAGATGTTCAATCTGATGTAGGCACATAGCAAACTTAGAAACCAATTTTTTAATTATTGACCACCTATTTGTTAGAGAGGTAGTAGGTCGTTCAGAATGGAATTCTTTATGCTCATGGTAGTATGCATGAACTATTTCCCAAAATTGGTGATTTTTTTCGTCAGTCCCTAGCACTAGATCCATGCCTACATTTAGCCACGATGATACTAAGAGCTTGTCTTTCTCTATAGAGAAGTTGCTACCCCGTGTTGATTTCTTAGTGTTGTCCACGTGAACTTGGGGTTGAGAGTGGGCAACCGACATCGAAACTTGTTGAGATTGATCCAAAAATGAGTTGTCCATGTTAGCATCTCCTTGTAAGAGCTCAATGAAGGACATATCACCTTGCTCTTGGGAATCCATCATAATAAAAGCACATAATAGTAAATGATAGATCTAACTACAAGCGGCACTAGTAAATTAACAGATGAATCAATAAACAAGAACCAATATGTAACTAAAGATGAGGGCAACCTGAAACTAATTTTGTTTGTCTTGGCAACCATCCTAAGGAATTGAACGCAAAACGTAATTGTACTAAAAGACAAAGAAGATCAACCAAGCAAAGCCAAGATCAGCAACTGAATTGAAAATCCAAATGCAGAGGCAACAGCAATGGAATTGTAGATAAAGGAAGCATCTAAGCAACTATAAAAATAAAAATTCATCAGTCTGGTTGGCAGCAAATTAAGTGCAGGAAAGTAAAGAACAAGCTATGAACCCATGATCTCAATTTCCTTTTAGTGTACATTATTTGTTTTCCTAATTTTGTTTGTCTCGACAACCATCCTAATTTTGGAAAATCAGAGGTTGAATTCCTCTATTGAAAACTATGATGGTGCTTTCTTTCCTACATAAATCTACTGAAGTATGAAGGGAACGAAAGAAAACGTTGGTTTGGTTACATTAAGAGAGAGGCGTGCCCAACCACCAAGAATTTGACGGCAGAATTTTTTTTTCATGGTGGTTGAATTGCTGAGCTGAGCTTTTTCTCTCTTCACAAGGCAACCAGAAATTTGACACCACCCTAAAAGTCTGTTTACTACTGCCAATGACAATACACCATACACTTAAAATATCAAGAATTTAGAGTAAACATGCAATAGCCGTTTTATACACGCTTATCTGACCTGAGCAATTTGGGTCCATCTTAGTTGGTTCACCTAATAATACCTTAACGTCTTCGAAGACAAAAAGGATATCAGACGTAGCTCCCATTTTTAAGCCACTAATTCACAGAAGTAGTGGAATTAGAAATAACTGCAGTAGACACAAAACATTGGGAAAGAAATTGTATGCCTGTAGTAGCAAGAACTAAGATTCCAGATTCTCTCTCTCTTTCTTCCCCCCCCCCCCCCAAACGCCACCAAAACTCAGAAAATCAGCCCCCAAACCGCACCAAAGAGAGAGATAGAAAATCAGCCCCAAAACGCACCAGAGAGAGAGAGAGAAAATCAGATCTGGAGACCAGAGAGAGAGAGAGAAAACCAGATCTGGAGACCAGAGGCGAGAGAGAAGAGAGAGTGAGAGCTGAGAGATTACCTTGTCAAGTGGAGACCAGCGAGAGAGCTTGGATGGAGACCAGAGATGGAGCGTCGGAAACTAGAGAGGGAGAGAGGGAGAGTTGGGAGACGAGGTAGAAAGAGAGAGAGCGTGAGTGAGTGGGAGAGAGAAAAAAATTTGCGAAAAAACACAAAATACAACGTAAAAGAAATTATATTATTATTTTAATATGAAGAAGTGAACCATGATTATCTAAAAATAAATAATACTGTTCACTTGTTAAAATTTTTTGTTAAACTTTGTTATAATAGATAAGCTGCTACACAGTATTTTTTGACTTTTTTGTTAAATTAATTCTCTATTCTAACCAAAAAAACTAAAATAGATTTAACCTCATAATACTGTTCTTACTTGGAAAGAGTTGGATGACATCAGACCACTGAAATAGGCTCTGTGCAACACTAAATCATCAAAGCTTTGCAAACCTCAGTACATATCTTTAGAGATTGAGGACTTTTTAGGGCATCTGTCTCAACAGTTTAAGCTCTGCTAGTTCTAACTTAATCAGTTAACTATTAAGTAAAATCTAGTAATTCACTCTAATTGGAATAAAAAAAGGGAGAGTAAAATATGAGATATATTTACAAAGAGGGAGTGAAAGACATTGCATTCTATTTCAGCTGACTTATTAATCACTTTGATGTGACGCTAGAGGGGTACTGAAAGTTTAAGAAAGATGGCATGGGAAAAATACATTTTCCATCATGAATTATAACAGGTTTTGCACTTAGTATCATTGGAAAAAATTGACGGAGGGTGTAATGTGTTAGATATATGACTTAATTTGTGGATGCAATATATCAAATGTGGTAATTTAGAGTGTAAAGTAGAAAATGTGTGATAGTTCGTAGGTAAATGGCCTATTTTCCCTTTTTTTAAATATAGAGATGTACTTTACAAATTAGGAGAGAAGCATTTCTCTCTTGGGGGAAGAAGCACAGCAAGAAAGAAACACTAAACAAAATTTAGAGTAAGGAAACTTTGGATAATTGTGAATGTGTAGTTTATATATATATTGCACTCCGAACTATTAGTTTCTTGACATTTTGCCCTTCAACTGTTATTCTTATATACTTTACACCTCCTAATTTGGGAAAATTTATATTTTGGTTCCACACAAAAACTTGTGATGGTAAAATCTTCATTTTATTGAATCAAGATATATTTTTCATCCAAATTAACAATGGGAAGTATAAAGTATAAACAATTGGCAATTAAGAAATAAAATATTTCAAGATGTAAAGTGTCAAAATTCTAATAGTTGGTGAAAGAAAAATATATATTTATATCCTTATACTCTCCATATAGAGAAATACCTTTGACATGGAGCGTAATATACAACAAACATACATTCAGCACGCTTGAGGAAGAAAGAAATTATCAGTCTTTCTTTTTTGTCACGTGATTTCAACCAATTGGGGCTATTTTTCTTATTTCTTTTAGACAGCATATGTCAATGAAGGAATCAATATACACAGTTAAGCCTATTTGGACGTTTTGTACAACTTCATTTTGCCAAAGACTGTTCTGACGATATATCTTATGGCCTAGCACCCATTACAGAAAGCAAAGGAAGGCGTCTTGCAATGGTCGTCGCTATGAAAATATGCATATAAATAAGGGAAATTTCATTTATCATCGATATACAAATATACCTCCAACTCCTCCTTCATCAATGACAACCTCGACTATGCTGGGCGGTGATAGTCGTCGGAGTTGAGGTTGTCTTTGATGAGGAGTTTAAAGAATATGGAAAATTTCAGTCACTTCGTTTTACACCTTTTTGAGAAAAGGTCACCAGAGGTCTAGATTTCAAAATTTGAAAGAATAAGGCACTGGGGGCAAAACAGTAGACGAACCCCCTATTTCTAGAGAGAGAACCTCTCCATTCGCTTTAAAATCCTCTTCTTTTCCGTCCTTCCTTTCCGACGGTGGGAGGAGCTCCAGCCCCTCCCGCCTCCCTCCTCCTCCTCTCTGATCTATTCTCAGGTGGTCGAGTCTTCCAATAAATCCCCTATTTTGACTCCTTTTTGGGAATTTTTTCCGACAAAGTTCAAGCGTACATCTCGTATCTTTTCAAGGTCACCGATAGCCACGACCGATATGGACAGCTTCAACATCATTAGACGCCTACTTTTGTCCCAACCTGGAGTTAAAATGACGGTGTCAGATCCCAAGTGCCTCTACGCGTGAGTGTGAATCTCACATGCTCGCACCTTTTTTTCTTCCATATTTGAGCTCTGATGGTGGTTTTCGGCAAGCATGTGTCACAAGGTTGAATTTCGCACATCTTGGTGGTTTGTTCTGTGGTTGCCCGGTGCGGCACGCGGGGGCCCACGCACCTCTCCTGATGTATGTGCATCTCACTTGCTTGCCGTTTTTCCCTCTTGGCGGGTGACTCTCCTCCTCTAGCTGGTTCTGTCTTTTCCCCTTGGATGTCGACTTTCCTTTTCCATTAGTTATTTCAACTTACAGCCCTTTATGGATTCTTTGCCCTTTGTGGGCTATGTATGGCCTGTCAGCCGCCTTGCTCATTGGGTTGTTGCCTTTTTTGAGATTCTGACTAGCTTTTTAGAGCGTGTATTTGAAGTCTTTGAACCTCCTTCATTCTTTAAAAATACGTTATTATAATAAAAATAAAAAATTTAATCAAGGCTATAAATAAGATTTAACACCTTTGACAAATTAGTCCTTCTGTACTCTCCCATCAAACTCGCCTTCTGTACTCTCCTGTTAGAGTCATTCACAGCAAACCCATAAAAGTATGCTCTTCTGGCCAGCTCACACTCTCATGCCACGTCATCATCCCACCTCACCCTCAAAAAAACAACACAGAAAAAAAAAGACACCGCTTCAACTTATTCCTCCAAAAATTGCCTCAGCCACTTTTGCGTGTGCTTCCAACAACGAAGAGCTCAACTTTGAAGCCATTGCCATCCGACAACGCCTCAATCAGGCTGGCCCCATCCAATAAGACTAATAACTAAACAGCCACTAAGATGTTTACAGAGAAGGAGATCTAGATATTGTGGCCTCCTCAAGGAGCAAACGAAGCATTCTCGTGGATGTTGAAATTCGAGAGATCCCCCTTACTATTATTCTTGCTTATAGTCTTTTTGCTTTGCATAAAGATTTGTTAGTCTGTTGGAATTCACTATTTTAGTTGGATTTGTATGACTATATAGAAAATACCTTCTATACAGTCATACAAATCCAGTGACAATGGTGAATTCCAACAGAATAGCAAAACTTTATGCAAACCCAAGAGACAATAAGCAAAAATAATAAAAAGAGGGGTCTTTCCAAGTTTAACATCCGCGAGACTGCCTTTTTTGTGCCTTTGAGGATGCCACAATATCTAAATCTCCATGTCTGTAAACATCCTAGTGGCCGTTGAGTTCTTGGTATTGAGGAAAGCTTGAGGCGCTGCTAGGTGGCAATAGTGTCAAAGTTGAGGTCGTCGTTGATGGAGGAGGAGTTGGAGGTAGTCATTGATAAAGGAACAGCAAATGGAGGGGCTAAGGTAGCATAAGGTTGATTTTGGAGGGATAAGTTGCACGGTGTCGTTTTGTCTTGGGAGGGTGAGGTGGGATGATGACGTGGCATTGAGAATGTGAACTGGCCCAAAAGGCTAAATATTGAGGTCTACAGTGTTACGCGATTAACAGTGAGAGCTAAACACAAAAAGACTAATTTGTCCAAGGTAAAAATTCAATATATTATGCTCTTTTTATTTTATTTTATTCCAAAATGTTAAAGTCAAAACAATACCCTAAGGAGGGTCAGTACTAGGATACAACAAGGACAAATAAAGCAAAGGCTCACAATAACAGGGATTGACCACTGAGCTATATTCTGCAGCGGCTCAACGAACAAAGTGGTGCACTAACTCATTTGCACCTTTATAGACATGAATGGCCTGCCAACTCAACAATCGTTGGCACACTTTATGAATCTCCTACACAACTGAATGAATACACCACTCAGTTTTTTGTAGCCAATTCTGAATTACCTTAATAATCAGTTCAGAATCTCCTTCAAGTATAACCTCGCAAAAACCTTGATTATACGCTAATTCCACTCCCAATTTGACAGCCTCTACGTCACCTTCCTACAGGTCAACGGCTGCAATTTTCTTTACCATAACCCCTTGAATCCCGCCCTGACAATCTCGAACAATGGCTGCAGTTGGAGGTAGTCATTAATAGAGGAGCAGCAAGTGGAGGAGCTGAGGCTGCCAAAGGTTGATTTTGAAGGGATAAGTTGCACGGTGTCGTTTTGTCTTGGGAGGGTGAGATTGGATGATGACATAACATGAGAGTGTGAGCCGGCCAAAACAGCATATGTATATGGGTCTGCCGTTAGCAAATCTGACTGGAGAATTCAGGAAGACTAATTTGTCAAAAGTAAAAAATTCAGCGAAGTCTTTTAGTTTTTGTAACCTAGTAACTTAGTGACCTTTTGTCAAAATGGTGTAAAAGCTAGACTAAAAATGAAATTGTCCTATAAATGAATACATACATTTATATTCACAATATGCATGAATTTATTATAACCCAAATCTTGATAAGCTGTTCAGTTAAAAGAGAAATAAAAACAATCCTCAAGCATTTTGCTCTATTTGTAAGCCAAGATATCGGAGGAAACAGATAAGAAATGAAAAGAACGCTTGGGAATCTGGCAACAGTCGCTCTGCACCCCAAACCTATCGCAGGATTTGTTCTTTGCGAAACAACCAACACAAGTTCTTGATCTTTCCCTGACGAAAGAGAGGAGAAAGAATCTAACACATACTAAACGGATCAATTAAAGGCACTTTCCCCAGTCACCTTTTATAAAATCTGCAGGCATAAAAACTAAATTCCAGGCCTTGTAAAGAACAAATGAAAGTTAAGGCAGGCCCTGGTGGTTGTCAGTGTAGAACAACAAATACAACAAGCTGATGGAACTATTTGGGCTTCAAGAACAGAACAACCTAGAAAACAAGTAAACATGGCACTGCTGCACAGTTACCAAGCCAAGACACTTTCAGACGCCCCCAAGACACAGAGAAGAAAGAGTTCCACAAGAAAGCATACTAAAAAAACACGCACTCTCTCGAAGAAGAACAGAAAAGCACCTGGCTTTCGGTGTGAGGAAAGAAGTAATCACAGGGTGAACGGCCTTGAGTGTTGAATAGAAAATCGAATGCAAGAACCCGAAACTGACAAATTTTCGCGATCTTGGCAGGGAACAAGATTCGCTCCTACAAAGAAGAGGGTCTTTCGATGAAGCAATGAACTTGTCGACAATGATCTTTGACGAAGAACTGGGTAGGGGTTGTCATCGCTCAGTTTTCACTAACTCGAAAACACTGGACTCACCAAGCTCGACTCGGCTGATACGAAGAGTACTTAAAAACTCTTGCCATTGCAGCGGAGGAGTGCTATATAAATGGTGGGTTCTAATGGCGATAATGGACCGGATGGTAAACCAATTAAGTCGGTGGTCACGGCGATCAATCTGCACCGTTCGTTGTAAAGCAGGAGCCAGAAAGGTGTCACGTGTCCCAAGTTAGTGCACTTTATTGTCATGTCTCAATCGGGCTTCGTGGCTTAGCCCGAACTCTGCCCGCCCATTAGCTTTGGTCAAAAGCGTAAGAAAGAGATGGGTACATATAAAGGCCGAACGAGCAGGCCTAATTTTAGAAAGTGGCTCAAGGCCGGCCCAAAATTTTAATCGGGCCTAATTTTAGGCCTCCAGTCTTGGTCATGTAGGACTTAAGCAGCTCTTGATGCGTGAGTGGCCGACTGTATCCGTTAAAATGCAAAACGAGGCTTAGCTGGGCGTGAGAAATTGTGGGACGTGCCATGAGTTAATCTTCATAGAAATCTAGGCCTGTCTCGTTCGGCACCGTCATAAGTACCATTCTTTCTGCTAGCGATTTGACCAAAGCTAATGGCGGGACAGAGTCTCGGGGGCTAAGCCACGAAGCCCGATATGACGACCGATCGACCTAAAGTGCACTAACTTGGGGATCACTGACACCTTCTGGCCTCCTGCTTTACAACGAAGCGGCTGCATAGACCTTGATCATCAGTGACCACCGAACTACAATTGGAGGCTTTAACCATCCCGGTCCATTCATCGCCATTAGACACCCAGCCATTTAATATAGCACTCCTCCGCTGCAATGGCAAGAGTTTTTAAGTACTCTTCGTATCAGCCGAGTCGAGCTTGGTGAGTCCAGTGTTTTCGAGTTAGTGAAAACTGAGCGATGACAACCCCTACCCAGTTCTTCGTCAAAGATCATTGTCGACAAGTTCATTGCTTCATCGAAAGACCCTCTTCTTTGTAGGAGCGAATCTTGTTCCCTGCCAAGATCGCGAAAATTTGTCAGTTTCGGGTTCTTGCATTCGATTTCTATTCAACACAAGGCCGTGCACCCGGTGATTACTTCTTTCTCACCGAAAGCCCAGGTCTTTTCTGTTCTTTCTTTCGACTAGTAGTGGGCTCTGTTTCTTTTAGGATATTTCCTTTCGTTTTGTGGAACTCTTTTTTCGCTTTCCTTTTATTCTTTGTTTGTTTGGGACGCTGGGCTTGAAAGTCTGCTTCGGTACTCGAATAGCTCCATGTTTACTTGTTTTCCAGCACTGTTCTTGTTCTTGAAGCCCAAATAGTTCCATCAGCTTGTTGTATTTGTTGTTCTACACTGACAACCACCAGGGCCTGCCTTAACTTTCATCTGTTCTTTACAAGGCCTGGAATTTAGTTTTTATGCCTGCAGATTTTATAAAAGGTGACTGGGGAAAGTGCCTTTAATTGATCCGTTTAGTATGTGTTAGATTCTTTCTCCTCTCTTTCGTCAGGGAAAGATCAAGAACTTGTGTTGGTTGTTTCGCAAAGAACAAATCCTGCGATAGGTTTGGGGTGCAGAGCGACTGTTGCCAGATTCCCAAGCGTTCTTTTCATTTCTTATCTGTTTCCTCCGATATCTTGGCTTACAAATAGAGCAAAATGCTTGAGGATTGTTTTTATTTCTCTCTTTTAACTGAACAGCTTATCAAGATTTGGGTTATAATAAATTCATGCATATTGTGAATATAAATGTATGTATTCATTTATAGGACAATTTCATTTTTAGTCTAGCTTTTACACCATTTTGACAAAAGGTCACTAAGTTACTAGGTTACAAAAACTAAAAGACTTCGCTGAATTTTTTACTTTTGACAAATTAGTCTTCCTGAATTCTCCAGTCAGATTTGCTAACGGCAGACCCATATACATATGCTGTTTTGGCCGGCTCACACTCTCATGTTATGTCATCATCCAATCTCACCAGATGCCGGAGCAATTTGACGTGGCAGTATGAGCCGCTTGGAGCCCCTGCCCAAGAGACAAAACGACAACCGATGCAACTTATCCCTTCAAATCAACCTTTGCCCGCCTCAGCTCCGTTCCACTTGACTGCTCCTCTATAAGAATGACTACCTCCAACTGCAACGCCATTGTTCGACGAATTGTCAGGGCGGGATATCAACGGGTTATGGTAAAGAAAATATGCACAGCGCTTTGACGCTTGTAGGAAGTGACGTAGAGGCTGGTCAATTGCGGCAGTGGACATCTGCGTATAACTCAAGGTTTTCGCAGAGGTACTATACTGAAGGAGATTCTGAAGCTGGATTATTACGGGAATCTCAAGAAATTGCTACAAAACGTGACGGTGGTGTTGCTATTTCATTCAGTTGTGTTAGGAGATTCCATAAAGTGTAGCCCAAAAACGATTGTTGATGGTTGGGCAGCGCCATTCATGTCTATAAAGGTTCGCACAATGAGTTAGGTGCACCATCTCTGTTCGTGGGAGCCGTGCAGAACTATAGCTCAAGTTTGGTCATCCCTGTTATGGGCCTTGCTTTCATTTGATCCTTTGTTGTATCTGCTAGCTACTGACCCTTCCTTAGGTATTGTGACTTTTAACATTTGGATTAAACATAAATAAAAGAGCCATTAATATAGTGACATTTTTACCCTTTGACAAATTAGTCCTTTTGTTACTCTCTCATCATACTTGCTAACTGTAGACTCATACACATATGCTCTTTTGGCGAACTCACATTCTTATGTCGCATCATCATCCCACCTTACCCTCCTAAGACAAAAATGACACTGTGCAACTTATCCCTCCAAAATCAACCTTATGCTACCTTAGCCCCTCCATTTGCTGTTCCTTTATCAATGACTACCTCCAACTCCTCCTCCATCAACGACGACCTCAACTTTGACACTATTGCCACCTAGCAGCGCCTCAAGCTTTCCTCAATACCAAGAACTCAACGGCCACTAGGATGTTTACAGACATGGAGATTTAGATATTGTGGCATCCTCAAAGGCACAAAAAAGGCAGTCTCGCGGATGTTAAACTTGGAAAGACCCCTCTTTTTATTATTTTTGCTTATTGTCTCTTGGGTTTGCATAAAGTTTTGCTATTCTGTTGGAATTCACCATTGTCACTGGATTTGTATGACTGTATAGAAGGTATTTTCTATATAGTCATACAAATCCAACTAAAATAGTGAATTCCAACAGATAACAAATCTTTACTGCAAAGCAAAAAAGACCTATAAGCAAAATAATAGTGAACGGGGATCTCATCGAAACTTCAACATCCACGGAGAATGCTTCGTTGCTCCTCGAGGACGGCCACAATATCTAGATCTCGCTTCTCTGTATGTAAACAATCTTAGTGGCTGTTTAGTTAATCTTATTGGATGGGGCCACGCTGGATTCAGGCCGTTGTCGCGGATGGCACATGGCTTTTCAAAGTTGAGTCTCTTCGTTGTTGAAGAGAAGGCATGTGAGCTCGGCGGAGGCAATGGGATGGTTGATTTTGGGGAATAAGTGAACGGGTGTCGTTTTTTTCTTTTTTTTTTTGAAGGGTGATCGGTGGGATGACTGACGTGGCATGAGATGGAGCTGGCCAAGAGGCATATTTTATGGGTTGCTGTAGCAATGATCTACAGGAGAGTCACAGAAAGCGAGATTTGATCGGCAGAGACAGTAAGTAAGACTAATTATGTCAAAGGGTAAACATTCATGCCTATAAATTTTTTTTTTATTCAAAATGAACAACCCTATTTTATTAAGAATGAAGGAGGTTCAAAGACTTCAAATACACGCTCTAAAAAGCTAGTCAGAATCTCAAAAAAGGCAACAACCCAATGAGCAAGGCGGCTGACAGGCCATACATAGCCCACAAAGGGCAAAGAATCCATAAAGGGCTGTAAGTTGAAATAACTAATGGAAAAGGAAAGTCGACATCCAAGGGGAAAAGACAGAACCAGCTAGAGGAGGAGAGTCACCCGCCAAGAGGGAAAAACGGCAAGCAAGTGAGATGCACATACATCAGGAGAGGTGCGTGGGCCCCCGCGTGCCGCACCGGGCAACCACAGAACAAACCACCAAGATGTGCGAAATTCAACCTTGTGACACATGCTTGCCGAAAACCACCATCAGAGCTCAAATATGGAAGAAAAAAAGGTGCGAGCATGTGAGATTCACACTCACGCGTAGAGGCACTTGGGATCTGACACCGTCATTTTAACTCCAGGTTGGGACAAAAGTAGGCGTCTAATGATGTTGAAGCTGTCCATATCGGTCGTGGCTATCGGTGACCTTGAAAAGATACGAGATGTACGCTTGAACTTCGCCGGAAAAAATTCCCAAAAAGGAGTCAAAATAGGGGATTTATTGGAAGACTCGACCACCTGAGAATAGATCAGAGAGGAGGAGGAGGGAGGCGGGAGGGGCTGGAGCTCCTCCCACCGTCGGAAAGGAAGGACGGAAAAGAAGAGGATTTTAAAGCGAATGGAGAGGTTCTCTCTCTAGAAATAGGGGGTTCGTCTACTGTTTTGCCCCCAGTGCCTTATTCTTTCAAATTTTGAAATCTAGACCTCTGTCGGTGACCCTTTTCTGCAAAAAAAGGTGTAACACGAACGTGACTGAATTTCTCCATATTCTTTACAACTCCCTCCATCAAAGACCAACTCTAACTCCGGACGACCTTATCACGCCCAGTCATAGTCGAGGTTATGTCATGATGAAAGCGAGGATTGAGGTTATTATTTGTATTCCGATGATGAAATGGAAAATTTTCCCTGTATTTATCGCATATTTTCAATGCGACGACCATTTGCAAGGACGCCTTCTTTGCTTTTCTGTAATTGGTGCTAGCCATAAGATTATATCGTCAGACAGTCTTTGCAAAATGAAGTTGTACAAAACGTCCAAATAGGCTTAACTGTGTATATTGATTCCTTCATTGACATATGCTGTCTAAAAGAAATAAGAAAAATAGCCCCAATTGGTTGAAATCACGTGACAAAAAAGAAAGACTGATAATTTCTTTCTTCCTCAAGCGTGCTGAATGTATGTTTGTTGTATATTACGCTCCATGTCAAAGGTATTTCTCTATATGGAGAGTATAAGGATATAAATATATATTTTTCTTTCACCAACTATTAGAATTTTGACACTTTACATCTTGAAATATTTTATTTCTTAATTGCCAATTGTTTATACTTTATACTTCCCATTGTTAATTTGGATGAAAAATATATCTTGATTCAATAAAATGAAGATTTTACCATCACAAGTTTTTGTGTGGAACCAAAATATAAATTGTCCCAAATTAGGAGGTGTAAAGTATATAAGAATAACAGTTGAAGGGCAAAATGTCAAGAAACTAATAGTTCGGAGTGCAATATATATATATAAACTACACTCATCCACAATTATCCAAAGTTTCCTTACTCTAAATTTTGTTTAGTGTTTCTTTCTTGCTGTGCTTCTTCCCCCAAGAGAGAAATGCTTCTCTCCTAATTTGTAAAGTACATCTCTATATTTAAAAAAAGGGAAAATAGGCCATTTACCTACGAACTATCACACATTTTCTACTTTACACTCTAAATTACCACATTTGATATATTGCATCCACAAATTAAGTCATATATCTAACACATTACACCCTCCGTCAATTTTTTCCAATGATACTAAGTGCAAAACCTGTTATAATTCATGATGGAAAATGTATTTTTCCCATGCCATCTTTCTTAAACTTTCAGTACCCCTCTAGCGTCACATCAAAGTGATTAATAAGTCAGCTGAAATAGAATGCAATGTCTTTCACTCCCTCTTTGTAAATATATCTCATATTTTACTCTCCCTTTTTTTATTCCAATTAGAGTGAATTACTAGATTTTACTTAATAGTTAACTGATTAAGTTAGAACTAGCAGAGCTTAAACTGTTGAGACAGATGCCCTAACAAAGTCCTCAATCTCTATGAAGATATGTACTAGGTTTGCAAAGCTTTGGATGATTTATGTTGCACAGAGCCTATTACAGTGTCTGATGTCCTCCATACTTTTTCAAGTAAGAACAGTATTAGCATGTTATCTATTCTAGCTTTTTGGTTAGAATAGAGAACCAATATAGTTAAATAGTTAAAAATGTGTGTTTTGCAACTTATCTGTTTTAACAAAAGTTAACAAAAAATTTTAACAAGTGAACAGTAATTATCTTATTTTTAGATAACCACTGTTCACTTCTTCATATTAAAATAATAATATAATTTTTTTTTCATTTTTCTCTCTCCCACTCACGCTCTCTCTCTCCCTCGTCTCCGAACTCTCCCTCTCTCCCTCTCTGGTCTCCGACGCTCCATCTCTGGTCTCCATCCAAGCTCTCTTGCTGGTCTCCACTTGACAAGGTAATCTCCCAGCTCTCACTCTCTCTCTCTCTCTCTGGTCCAGATCTGATCTCTCTCTCTCTGGTGCGTCTTTCTCTGGTGCGTTTTGGGGGCTGATTTTCTATCTCTCTCTGGTGCGGTTTGGGGGCTGATTTTCTGAGTTTTGGTGCATTTTGGGGGGGAGAAAGAGAGAGAGAATCTGGAATCTTAGTTCTTGCTACTCCAGGCATACAATTTCTTTCCCAATGTTTTGTGTCCACTGCAGTTATTTCTAATTCCACTACTTCTGTGAATTAGTGGCTTAAAAATGGGAGCTACGTCTGATATCCTTTTTGTCTTCGAAGACGTTAAGGTATTATTAGGTGAACCAACTAAGATGGACCCAAATTGCTCAGGTCAAGCATGTATAAAACGGCTACTGCATGTTTACTCTAAATTCTTGATATTTTAAGTGTATGGTGTATTGTCACTGGCAGTAGTAAACAGACTTTTAGGGTGGTGTCAAATTTCTGGTTGCCTTGTGAAGAGAGAAAAAGCTCAGCTCAGCAATTCAACCACCATGAAAAAAAAATTCTGCCATCAAATTCTTGGTGGTTGGGCGCGCCTCTCTCTTGATGTAACCAAACCAACGTTTTCTTTCGTTCCCTTCATACTTCAGTAGATTTCTGTAGGAAAGAAAGCACCATCATAGTTTTCAATAGAGGAATTCAACCTCTGATTTTCCAAAATTAGGATGGTTGTCGAGACAAACAAAATTAGGAAAAAAAATAATGTACACTAAAAGGAAATTGAGATCAGGGGTTCATAGCTTGTTCTTTACTTTCCTGCACTTAATTTGCTGCCAACCAGACTGATGAATTTTTATTTTTATAGTTGCTTAGATGCTTCCTTTATCTACAATTCCATTGTTGTTGCCTCTGCATTTGGATTTTCAATTCAGTTGCTGATCTTGGCTTTCCTTGGTTGATCTTCTTTGTCTTTTAGTTCAATTATCTGGGGCCAGTCAGAGGATCGATACAACATTATTGCCTTCTTTGCTTTTTTACTTTTTGCATTTGGATTTTCAATTCAGTTGCTATCTTGGCTTTGCTTGGTTGATCTTCTTTGTCTTTTAGTGCAATTACGTTTTGCGTTCAATTACTTAGGATGGTTGCCGAGACAAACAAAATTAGTTTCAGGTTGCCCTCATCTCTTTAGTTACATATTGGTTCTTGTTTATTGATTCATCTGCTAATTTACTAGTGCCGCTTGTAGTTAGATCTATCATTTACTATTATGTGCTTTTATTATGATGGATTCCCAAGAGCAAGGTGATATGTCCTTCATTGAGCTTTTACAAGGAGATGCTAACATGGACAACTCATTTTTGGATCAATCTCAACAAGTTTCGATGTCGGTTGCCCACTCTCAACCCCAAGTTCATGTGGACAACACTAAGAAATCAACACGGGGTAGCAACTTCTCTATAGAGGAAGACAAGCTCTTAGTATCGTCGTGGCTAAATGTAGGCATGGATCCAGTGCTAGGGACTGACCAAAAAAATCACCAATTTTGGGAAAGAGTTCATGCATACTACCATGAGCATAAAGAATTCCATTCTGAACGACCTACTACCTCTCTAACGAATAGGTGGTCAATAATTAAAAAATGGTTTCTAAGTTTGCTGCGTGCCTACATCAGATTGAACATCTCAACCAAAGTGGTACTACTGAGCATGACAAGGTAAAACTTGTATTAAATTCATACACTAAATACTGCAAATTTCTATTATAGTGTTAAGATACTAACTTTTGTTGTATTTACTTTAATTTTTAGATTCAAAAGGCAAAGGCTGTGTTTTGCTCACAGAATAAAGGTGTAGGATTTCCTTTTGAACATTGTTGGAATATGTTGAAGGGGGAACAAAAATGGTTGTATCATGGCAACAAGGAGAATCAAAGAAAAAAAATCAAATGTGGCAACATCTGCTAATGTCAGTCATGATCCGAGTTCAAGAAATGAAGGTGAGGGGGACAATGTGTCGCTTGGTACCAATGTAGAGTGTGAGAGACCAATAGGCAGGAAAGCCGAGAAAGCAAAAAGAAAGATAAAAGATGGTCTGTCCGAAGATGCTGTGGAATTGATGAAGAAGAAAACAGAAAGTCTTGAGGATGCACGTATCCAAGGAGAAGAACTAGTTCGCTTGGAACATGAAAGAGTGGAGATTGAAAGGAGAAAGCTTCATTTACAAGAGTTAGATCGGGAAGAGAAATTAGAGATTAAAAAGAGAAAGCTTCAGCTGCAAGAGTTGGATCGCGAGGAGAGAATAATGATGATCGATACAACTATGATGTCCGACTTGCAAAAGCAATATTGGAATGCACGCCAAAAGGAAATCCTGGAGAGTAAACTGTAAAGAAGCAATAAAGTATGCATGATCTGCTCTTGTATTGTAGGTATTGACTTTAATGTTTATTCTCTATATTTACATTTTTGATTACGTATTGGACTTAAATGTTAAGTCCTTATTTCTGCACTTTTGATTAGGTATTGGACTTTTTTGTGCACTTGTTTTTATTGAACATTTTAGTGAAATTGCCATTTTTATTGCAGGTAAGAAGTTCTAGAAAAAAATAAACATAAAGTACTACACAAGCTTGTTAAATAGAAAATAATGAATGTTAAACTTATTACAAATTATGCATATTAAACTTATCATTCATCTGAAACTCCTATGATTGGCCATGTAATTGCCACAAGTGCTCGATCAGGTCCGATTGGAGTTGAGAATGAGTTTCTTTGTCTCTAATATGTAGATGATTACGAATAAACGTTGCAAGCATATCAGCTTCATCATGTGACACTGGTTCGGGAGGATTTGCATTGCCTTGTTCATATTCGAAGTCCAACGTGTCTTGTTCATCTCGTTCATCTTCAATGATCATGTTATGGAGAATTATGCATGCTTTCATAATGTCTTTGAGGTCAGGGACTTTGAAAAATCGTGCAGGCTGACGCACAATTGCAAATCGTGCTTGCAACACTCCGAAAGCACGCTCTACATCCTTCCTTGTAGACTCTTGTGCTGCAGCAAAATGTTTCTTTTTGGCTCCTATTGGGGCTGAGATTGTTTTTACAAATGTCGACCATTGCGGATATATACCATCAGCAAGGTAATATCCCATCGTGTAGTCGTGACCATTAATAGAGTAATTAACTCGAGGAGCACACCCTTGAGCAAGCTCAGTAAACATAAAAGATTTTTCTAGTACATTGATGTCATTGTTAGACCCAGGTAACCCAAAAAATGCATGCCATATCCAAAGATCATATGAAGCAACTGCTTCCAAAATTATAGTTGCTTCACATTTATAGTACAATACATACCTTTCCATGAGGTTGGACAGTTCTTCCATGTCCAGTGCATGCAGTCGATGCTCCCCAACATCCCAGGAAAACCACGACGTTCGCCAATCTCCAACAATCTTGCAATGTCATTAGTTGTTGGTGACCTCAAGTACTGATCAGAGTAAAGAGAAATCACTACTTTCACAAATAGTTTAAGACTCTGCATTGCTGTGGTTTCTGAAATCCTCAGATATTCGTCCACATAATCACCGATTACTCCATATGCTAGCATCCTGAACACAGCAGTAATCTTTTGAATAGAAGAAAATCCAAGTGTTCCAGTTGCATTTCTTTCTTGGGAGAATATGGCTGATGTGCTTCAACCTCAAATACAATATGTCGAAAAAGAGGACACCTCATCCGGAACCTTCTCCGAAATAGTCTGGGAGAATATACTGGGTCTTCAGCAAAATAGTCGAGCATAAGCCTTTCGTGGCCTTCCAACCGATTACGCATGATGTACTTATGACGTTGGGTACCACCACGGTGCGATGATGATCCTTCTTCCATAGCACTATTAATTACCTCTAAATCATCATTGGAGTCGTCATGAAGCATTTTGGGAAGAAAAGAGCGACTCTTGAAGAAAAAACGAGCCATGAGAGAAAAAATAGAGGTAGGTAGGATGAAAATAAATCTTGGGTGAGGTGAATGACTATTGGAGAGCAAATGGTGTTATTTATATTGAAAGCATAAAGACATTTTTAAAAAAATATGACCGTTGGGAAAATGACAAATTTCAAATAATATGACCGTTAGAATAAGACAAAAATTTTAAAAATATGACCATTAGGAATAAGACAAAATTTAAAAATTAAAAATCTTTTAGGATTAGACAAATATTCAAAAATATGACCGTCACGATAAAACGAATATTTCAAAAAAATAAATGTTAAAGAAAGAATAGAGAAATCTTTGAAAAATAATATTTTAATAGAATAGTAAAGTATATGATTAAAATAGAGAAATTGCTGGGATGTTTTTAAAAAGTTATTAAAATAGAGAAGAAGTGCACTTTTTGATTAAAGTAGAGATCCAAATATGAAGAAACTACTAATAATGCTCTTAATAAAACTCGACCAAAGCATCTTTGGTGCAAAGCCTTCAACCTCTAGTTGATAGCCAAAAGGTACAAAAGTACAGAATCTCTCTGCCAATAGGAATCCCTCCAAAATTCAAAATTGTTCCAAAAGATCTCTCATTTCCATCCTCCCCCTTCTCATTTAAAAATCAAACCCATTAACAACAATCTAGGAAACATACTAGGAAAGAAATTATTTACGAAACAAACTAGGAATGAAATAACAAATAAATAACAAGAATTTGAAATTCCTAAAAATCCTCTAGAATAACATCTTGATTTGCATCAATTGCCGACTCCACTGAAGAACTTGACTCCGGCAAGTTTTGACAAACTTAGGTAGCAAATAAATATGGATGTAAGCATTGGAGTTCCGTGGCCTGCAACCAAATTGAGTCCGAACTGGGATGTTTTTTCCACTGCACAAAAAACTTGTAGTAACGAATTGATGATCAAGGATAGATGCAATCTCATCTCGAGGAGCTGTGTTTTTAGGGACACGAAGAGTATGTGGTTGCAATGCTTCTTGAGCTGGTGCTGTGGACAACTCCACTGCATCACCCTTAAACTTGGTGAGATCTTCAATGTTGAAAACTGGGCTAATACTAAAATCAGGGAGCAATTCAATGACATACACATTTGTTCCTAATTTCTTGGCGACTCTAAAAGGACCCACTCGTCGTACATGTAGCTCGGTAAAACTCCCTAGAGGAAATCGCTCTGGCCTAAAGCGAATAAGAACCATATCGCCTACCTCGAATTGTCTATCTTTGCGCTTTGTATTTGTAGAGGCTGTATATAATTTTGTACTGAGGGAAAGGCGCTGCTTGACTTCTTCAAGAACGTCCCTCATATAACTAGAAAAATCTAGAGCAACCTCACTTGGTCTAAGAGGCAATCGTAGCGAATTGAGATCAAGGGGAGTGTATGGTCTATACAAACGGAATGCACCCTGTTGACCTGTTAACAGAATTGTTGAAAGCAAATTCCGCTTGTGGAAGTACTAGATCCCAGCTGGTGACATGATCTGCAATGAGACAACTTAATAATTTTCCCGAACTCTGATTTTTCACTTTAGTTTGACCATCTGTTTGGGGATGAATGGCACTAGAACACATCAATTTCGTCCCCATTTTTGCCCATAATGTTTTCCAGAAATAACTCACGAATTTTACATCTCTGTCAGACACAATAGAGGCTGGAACACCATGTAATCTGATCACCTCCTGCAAAAATAGTACAGCAATCTTTGAAGCATCGTAGGTCCGGTGACATGGAATGAAATGCGACATTTTTGAGAACGATCAACAACCACCATAATTGAATCATGCTGCCGAAGAGTCTTGGGCAACTCAAAAACAAAATCCTGCTAATATGTTGCCAAGGCTTGTCTGGCATTGGGAGAGGAGTTTAAAGTCCCGCTTATTGTTTAGTTCCTTGTTTATTTGATAAATTCGACAACGGTCCACCACCTTATGCACATCTTTACGCATTCGAGGCCAATAGAACCGATCAACAACAATGGCATAAATTTTATCATAGCCAAAATGCCCTGTTAAGCCCCCGCTGTGAAGTTTCGTGATCACAAACTCATGATAAGACCCATGAGGAATGCACAGTCGTGTACCATAAAATAAATAACCATCCTTGAAAGAATATTCACCTCCAGCTATGCCTACATTAATGGATAAATAACTCCACGTGCTGCCAAAATCCACATCTTCAGCATACTGCAATTTGAGACTATCAAATCCTGTGAAATTAGCTGAGAAGATATGCAGCAAATGAGGTCTCTGCTTAACGCATCAGCCACCTTATTTTCAGTCCCCGACTTATGCTTCAAAACAAACTTGAACTGCTGCAAATAATCCATCCAGCGAGCATGTCTAGCATTTAGCTTGCTTTGGGAATTTAGATGCTTCAAGGAATCATGATCAGTATAAAGAATAAGGTGATGTTTAATTGTTAAAATTTTGGAGTGTTGGAGTTGGTGAAAAAGTAAAGAGAGAGATGATTTGAATGAGTTTTTTATAATTATTTTAAATGAAAAGTGATGATTTGATAGGAGGAGAGAAAATTTTAGCTCCCAAACATCACCTAAACTCTCTATGGATTAAATAAGTACGTCAATGCTTGAGAGTTTGAATTAAAGTATAAAAATCCATGTCATATACCGAATATTTTTGACGAGTGTCATTAAGCTTCTCGCTGTAAAAGGCAATTGGATGACCTTCTTGGCTCAATACTTCCCCAATTCCCACATATGAAGTGTCAAAAGCTACTTCAAATACCTTAGAAAAATCCAGCAATTTCAGAACCGGTGCTTGCCCCATCTTTTCTTTAATTTTGGTGAAAGCTTTGGCGGCTGAGGCACTCCAAGAGAAACTCTTTGCTTTCAAACACTCGGTGATTGGGGCCATTATAGTACTGAAACCTTGAATAAAACGCCGATAAAATGTGGCCAATCCGTGGAAGCTCTGGATCTCAGAAAAATTCTGAGGTGTAGGCCATTTCTGAACAACTTGCACCTTGGCAGAATCTGCTTCAACACCTTGATTAGAAATTATAAAGCCCAAAAAATTTGCTCTTTTCTTCATAAACGAGCACTTGTCTCGATTAATATAGAGTTGTTCAGTCTTCATAGTTTTCAAGACCTGTTCTACATGGTCTAGAGGGTCCTGTAAGCAGCGGTTAAAAATTAAAATATCATCAAAGTAAGCAACGACAAATTTATCCAAAAATGGCTTGAGAGTTTGTGTCATAACACGCATGAAGATGCTCGGTGCATTGGTTAATCCAAAGGGTATGACTAACCATTCGAATAATCCATCTTTCGTTTTGAAAGCCGTTTTCCACTCATCACCGAGACGGATACAAATTTGATGATATCCACTTCGAAGATCGAGCTACGTAAAAATGGAGGTGCCACTTAACAAATCCAACATGTCGTCAAGCTGAGGGATGGGGAACTGGTATTTTATGGTTATCTTATTAATTGCCCGGCTATCCACACACATCCTCCAAGTACCATCTTTTTTTGGTGTATGTAAAACCGGAACAGTACAGGGACTAAGACTCTCTCGGATGAAGCCCTTGTCCAATAGTTGCTGAATTTGCCGGTTAAGTTTTTCATTCTTTGTTGGGCTCATGCAATAATGTCGCAAGTTGGGCAAGGTTGATCTGAGATTTAAATCGATAGCATGTTGTACATCCCGCATTGGTGGAAGTTGTTTTGGCATCTCATTGGGCATAATATCCGAAAATTTCTCCAGCATTGTGGCAAATTCCGCAAGAATGAACCCATCATCTTGCTCAACTTCGCGACTCACCACCATGACCACCATTTTTTCTTCAACTGGAGCTTGAGAAAATTGACGCATGGTCGATACTAGGACAGCTTCTCTTTTTGTCTCAAATTTTGAGATCTGCAAAGGATCCAAAACAAGTTTCTTACCCTTAAAAATAAAGGAATAAGTATTGGCATACCCATCATATGAAACCCTCCGATCATAAAGCCATGGCCGCCCCAATAACATGTGACAAACGGTCATAGAAATCAAATTGCACCTCACACCAGGCCTCATCTATATATTTTTTTTCCCAATGAGACCTTCACTAAACACCGATGCTTCATTAGGACTGAATTATCTTCATTCACCCAACTAATTCGATAAGGAGTAGGATGCTTCTCTATTTTCGGCCCCTAACGTTCTACCGCAGTTTCGAAAATCACATTCATGCCGCTGCCATTGTCGATAATGACGTTCAAAGCTTGGTCACCATGTTCCATGGACGTATGGAAAATATTGGTGCGTAACCAATCGGGATTTGCCTTCAGCTCCTTCTTAATTCCAGTCAACACTCAATGGATCCCGCAGCTAGGTAGATCCGTTGCAACTAAGTGCTCTTCTTCATCATTAGTACCCCCATCAGCCTCCACTTCCTCGCTTCTTCAACGGTATCCATTACCATTAGTTCCTTTTCGCCAATGAAAGCTAGCTTCTTATCTATTGTAGGGCACGCGACAGCAAAATGCCCAAAACCTTTGCACTTGTAACATTGCAGCCCTTCAATGGTCACCATCGTTTTTCCTTTTTGGTCTCGCATCATTGCACCATTGGGTTGTTCTTTCAGCAATGGTGGCTTTTGGAATGAGGAAGTTGCTACACGCCCTGGCCTTGGATCCATTGACATCGTTTTCCTTCCAATCAAAGCTCTCATTTGCTTCTCAATACGCAGTGCTAGTTGATACACTTCTTCCACATTGATTAATCGTGCAGTCAACATTTCCTTGCGTGTAATCCAGTGCAGTATCGAGTTAGAGTTTGTTGTTTAGTTTCCACAATCTTGTTACGAACAGTCAGCTCGTGGAAGCGGTCCGTGTATTGATCCATCGTGAATGACCCTTGCCTTAGTTGTAACATTTCTTCGAACATCATCTGTTCATAATCAATGGGTAAATATATTTCTTTCATTTGGTCCTTCATCTCCTCCCAGTTGAAAACTGATGGGTGCCGAGTCAATTGTTCTTCCACACTTCCCCACCAAGTTCGTGCATGCCCCTTCAATTTCATTCGGACATAAGGCATTTTTCGATCCTCGGATACAGCAAACCAATCGATATAATCGTCAATGGCCGTTAACCAATCTTCAAAAGCATTGGGCTCTAATTTTCCAAAAAAATCTGGCACATCCACCTTCATCATTTTAGTCAGTTCATCAAGAGGTTGATCATCTGCGCCACGACCACCATGGTATCGGGGAAACTCTTCTCTGTTACACTGAAGTCGAGGCACACGATTATCAAATTCTCCACCTTCTTCATCATCCAAATCCACGACTCTTTCATTTCATCCAGCACTTCCTCACGAAATGGGCCACGCCCCCTCCTATTGCGAGGCATATGCTGCTCTTGAGCATGACGCTCATTCATAGCATCTATGCGATAAGTGAGTTACTCTAAAACTGTAGCGATTTGAGTGATTTGCTGTTGTAAATTGGATTGTTCTGGGTTTGGGTTGTGTGGAATTGGGTTATTCGGCTCACCATAGCATCTATTCGATGAGTGAGTTGCTCTAAAACTGTAGCGATTTAAGTGATTTGCTGCTGTAAATTGGGTTGTTCTGGGTTTGGGTTGTGTGGAATGGGTTATTCGACATATTGTACGAATTACCACTACGGGTTACAGACTTACAGGCATGAGATGCTAAGTTCCTTTGAGAAAGGAAACCTTGCGCTCTTATACTAAAATGGTGCAAAGCCTTCAACCTCTCGTTGATAGCCAAAAGGTACAAAAGTACAAAATCTCTCTGCCAATAGGAATCCCTCCAAAATTCAAAATTGTTCCAAAAGATCTCTCCCTTCTGTCCTCCCCCTTCCCATTTAAAAATCAAACCCATTAACTACAATCTAGGAAACATACTAGGAAAGAAATTATCTAGGAAACAAACTAGGAATGAAATGACAAATAAATAACAAGAATTTGAAATTCCTAAAAATCCTCTAGAATAACATCCTGATTTGCATCATTCTCATAGTCCCTGAACTGATTGAAACCCAGCGATATGAAGGTAGACATACTGAAGCAAGCAACCATGTCCAGCACTCAAAACAAACCTGTCCCGATTAAACCATTTACTGTTTCTGGGGTTGTACCTCATGACATGCCTGTATAGGACATAACCCACATCGGCCATCCCAAGCGTCGTAACAGGGTGACCAGCCTTGGCACGTTGCACCGAATCGACAATGAGCATTCTTACGTTGTCCACGCATCGTTTGTCCACCAGCCTCTGAAATGTTTCCGCATACTTACGTTGTACACGCATGCCGAGAACGACACTCTTGAGTTAGCTCTCTATTTATTCCAAAATCCTTTCCTTTTCCAGTAGTTTTTATTTATTTCCGTGAGCAAAATCTTTTCCAACGGAAAAAATAATGAGCCATATCTCCAATTATAGAAACTTGTGGAATCAATGTCATTTAAGGGTAAAAAAATGCAATAATTTAACTCCAATTACAGAACTCATGGTCTATAGAGGATCTCCTTCTCGAAAACTTGAAGAACAATTAACAACCACTAATGACTTGTTTAGCAGAGCATTTCAGTTGAGATGTAGAGGATGTTCACTCTTTACTTTCAATGTGATGGAAATCGGGCCTCCCACAAGTACTTGTTATTGATCGTCTCATACTCTCTCTTTGCATGCACTCATGAGAATGGTGTTTATTTAACAATATCCAAGGGAAACAGGTAACGGAAATGGCAACTTGGTATGTATATGGATATCTGGTAGAGCTTTTTCTTTTCTCAGTAACCCATCCCTCTGTTGTTTCCTTTTCCTGGTTGCCAACCAAGGTTACCACTATCCAGATATGCAAGAGAACGTGCACCTTCGTACACTTGTGTGTCCGGTTGCAATAATAGATTAAACAAATATCAATCAACAAGTTCGTCACGTACCTCTGTCACTTCACAAAAATATCACCTTCTTCGTCCTGAGGCTCTATTTTGAACCAATCCACGATTCAAAGAGTAGAGCTCGCTTTATATCCTGCAAATGGGGGACTCAAGGAAATCCCCTGATCTCATACGTACCTATATAAACCAACCTTTGTGCTTCTTACTTCCCCATCTTCTGTCTCGCTATTTATCCTTCACACACGCACACAAATGATAATGATGAGGGTACTGAAGGAAGGGTTCCTCAGAGCATGCTTTCGTAACTCTAGAAAAGCGGGCACTAGCTTTGTGAAGCACGCAACGTGCGAAGACATTCGCCTGCATAAAGAGGAATCCATCCCTCGAGATGTTCCAAAAGGCCAACTAGTAGTCTATGTTGGAGAAGAGTGTAAGAGATTTGTTATACAGATAACATTACTCTTTTTTTTTTTATAAGTAAGCAATCTCATTAAGAAAAGAGATTACAGTATAAAAGACTATACCGAAATCACTTAGTCTAAACAAGCCACAAAACTAAGAAAATCAACAAAGCGGCCACCAAGCACCGCATTAGCCAAACTAAACAAAGAGAGTAACAAAAATCCTTACAATTTCACCAAAGACAAGGCGCAATCCTCAAAACATCTATTATTCCGTTCCTTCCAAATACACCACCAAATGCATGAAGGAATCATACGCCAAATAGCGTTGGCAATCGGATTCGAGAACCTCCTATTCCAACTCCACAACACTCCCGATACCTTCTTCGGCATCACCCAATGAAAATTCAGAATGCCAAGCACATGGTTCCAAAGCCCCCGCGTTAACGGACAATGGAGGAGCACATGGTCAATCGACTCCCCGTCTTCTTGACAAAGATAGCACCAATCAGCAATGTAGATACCTTTCCTTCGAAGATTATCCGAAGTAAGAATTTTTCCATGCATAGCCTCCACACAAAGAAAGAGACCTTCAAAGGACATTTTGACCACCACACTCCTTTCCAAGGAAAAGACAAACTTCTCCAACTAGCAACGGAGGTGTACATAGACTGAACCGAAAACAAACCATTCTTAGAACAAGTCCAAAGGATCTTATCTTCCTCCCCTCTCCTAAGCACCGACCCATACAGCAAGGAAAAAAATGCGGAGAACTCCTCCAACTCCTAATCATTAACTGCCCTGACAAAGGAAACATTCCAGACTACCAGACCCGTATTCCCCACCATGCAATCTGCCACCATAGCCTCCTTATTATGAGCCAAAGAATAAACCACCGAAAAAGTCAAAGACAGAGGAGTATCACCACACCAAACATCTTGCCAAAAACTAACCCTTTCACCACTCCCCACCACAAACCTAATATGCTTACTAAAGAAAGCCCACCCTTTGCAAATATATCTCCAAAGGCTAACACCTTAAGGTCCCCGAATAGAACGAGATCTCCAATCACCCACACAACTCCCATATTTGGCAACAATGACAAGCCTCCAAAGCTTATCCCTCTTATGAGCAAAACGCCATAACCACTTACTCAAAAGAGCTTTATTAAACATGGATAAACTCCGGATCCCCAAACCCCCACTAGGAAGAGGAGAACACACCTGCTGCCACTTCACAAGGTGGAATTTATGCTCATTCTCATCGCTGCCCCAAAGGAAATCCCTCTGAATCTTTTCCAACCTCTTAGCCACTGCAACCGAAATAGGGAAAAGAGATAGGAAATAAGTCGGAAGGCACAAAAGAGTAGATTTAATAAAAGTAAGCCTACCACCTTTAGAAAGATACATCATCTTCCAACCTGCTAGCCTCCTCTCCATCCTTTCGATAATCCCATCCCAAATGCAAACACACTTGAAACTAGCCCCCAACTGAAGGCCCAAATATCTCAAAGGAAGCGAAGACACCCCACACTCTAAAATACCGGCCAATTCCTGAACATTGTCAACCCTACCAATAGGAATGACCTCAGATTTTGACAAATTAATACAAAGGCCCGAAACCGCCTTAAAACACAAAAGAAGGCATCTGAGGCGCCTAAATTGACTTGCCTTCGCTCCACACAACACCAAAGTATCATCCGCGAAGAGCAAATGAGAAATGCACACACTACCCCGTGAGCCACCCCCAACCATGAACCCCTTTAAGCCTCCATGCTCTACCATTCTCCCCAATATACGGCTAAAAGCTTCATGACAATCACAAACAAAAGGGGAGAAAGGGATCCCCTTGCGTAATCCCACGGGAGCTACCGAAAAACCCTTCCGGCAACCATTAACAATCACCGAAAACCTTACCGACGAAATGCAGAACGAGATCCATCTGCACCATTTTTCACCGAAGCCACATCTACGAAGAAGGTACAAAAAAACTTCCAATTCACATGATTCATAGGCTTTCTGAACATCCAACTTACATAGCATGCCTGGCACCCCAGATCTCACCCTCGAATCGATGCACTCATTAGCAATGAGCACTGAATCCAGAATCTGTCGCCCTCTGACAAAAGCGCTCTGAGATGGAGAAATAATCTTGTCAAGAACAAGCTTTAGCCTATTAGCCAACACCTTAGCTAAGATCTTATAAACACCCCCTACCAAACTAATAGGTTGAAAATCCTTAAGATCAACCGTCCCTGGCTTCTTGGGAATGAGGACAATGAAAGAAGAGTTCATACTCCGAACAAACCTCTCATCCCTAGCAAACTCATTAAACATTGCAATAACATCCATCTTAATAATCTCCCAACAAGCTTGTAAAAGGCCAAGGAAAAACCATCCGGACCCGGCGCCTTATCTCCATTGAAACTATGAACCACCCCCGTCACCTCCTCCACATCAAAAGGCCTCTCAATCTACTCCGCATCATCCTCCGAAATACTCTCAAACCCTAACCCATCCAAAGTGGGGCGCCAAGCAAAAGGCTCTTCATATAATGAAGAGTAAAAAGCAATAATCTCCCTAGAAATCTCCACCGGATCCTCCACCACATCCCCCTCCACCTCCAATCTCGAAATCAAGTTCGCCCTTCTATTAGAATTGGCCACCCTATGAAAGAACTTAGTACACCGATCACCCTCCTTAAGCCAAAGAGCCCTAGACTTCTGCCTTCAACACGTCTCTTCCATAGAAATCAACTTTTCCAGCTCCCTAGAGACCTCCAACCTCCTATCCCTACCTGCCTCATCAGTAATGCCCCCTTCATCCAACCCATCAAGATTCGCAAGCTCAACCAAGAGATTCGACTTTCTAACACCTAAGTCTCCAAACACCTCCCGATTCCACACCCTAAGATTTTGTTTCAAGGACTTCAATTTCGAATAAAGAACAAAGCTCGGATAGCCCCTAAAATTAAAACCCTCCCACCACACCTTAATCAAATCCACAAACCCATCCACCTTAAGCCACATATTTTCAAAGCGGAACAACTTCCTCGAGCCCCCAAATCTGCCACTTTCCAACACGATCGGGAAATGGTCCGAAAACATACATGGCAACCTTTTTTGGACAAGCTCCGGGTACACCGACTCCCAACCCGAGCTAACAGGAAACGGTCAATCCTAGACCAATATTGAGACGATCGACCACTAGACCAAGTGTACAAACCACCAGCCAACTCTAGATCCATGAGCCCAAGATCATAAATAAAATCCAAAAACTCCAACATAGCACTCCTACAACCCCCTCCCCCCGACCGCTCACTAGGAAATCGAGTCACATTAAAATCTTCCCTAATGCACCAAAGTAAATTCCACCAACTCTGAACCCCCACCAATTCGTCCCACAAAATCCTCCTACTACCATCCTCATTAGGACCATAAACACCTGAAAAAATCCATTGAACCCCATCCTCTATATTTCTGAAAATCAACGATAAGGAATACGAGCCAACACAAGACTCAACCACCTCCAAAATACGGGAATTTCAGAGACATAAAATACCACCCGACGCACCATCAGCCTCCAAACAGTACCATTTAACATGAGCCCCCCCCCCCCCCCCCCCAACAACCTTCTCACCAAAGCTCGGGACACCTCAGCAATCTTAGTTTCTTGAAGACACACTAAATCTCCTTTCCACCCTATTAACAAATTACCAACATTCAAACATTTAGTCCTATCATTCAACCCCCTCACATTCCAACAAATAATTCTTGACTTCATAGAGAATTCATTAAGGCCCTCCTCTCCTTCCTTTTCACATCATAATTTACAAAGCACTCCAAAGCTTTCAACTCCCTACGTATTCTACTGCCAAACCTGCCCGAAGACCTACTGCCACTACCCCTCTCCATCTCCAAGGCAGCAAATAACTTCATTAAATCAGACTCATACCCAACACACGAGACCCCAACCAAATGCCTAAAGGACGAAATCATCTCCAAGACCCATTTCGAAGGTTCACCCAACCCCTCACCCTCGACCCTAGCTACCACTGGGTATAATATACTCAAAGGTTCAGCACACTCCTCAGGAACCCCTTCCGCAAAACTCACCATTTCTCCTCCAGAAGACAGACTCAACTCTGTAAATTCATTAGACAAGGAAGTAGGAGGAAGAGAAAACTGTACCACATCCTCCACCGCATCAACAACCGAAAGCTCACCCCCAAAACCAGAGCCAGCCAAAGGAACCAACTCTCCATGGGCCATCGACGGCATTCCCTCTTCAGTTCCAAAGCAGAGATCAATCTGCCTCTCTGCCAAAATGGCACAGGACTCAATTTCGGTAGACCCTAATTTGGCCTGCGACACCCCACAGTCTCCACAACCCAGATCAGCTTCACTATGAGGTTCGGGGTCCACCAAACTCCTCGCCGACGACACAGCGACCAGAATAGGGGCCACCGGAGCCTCCACTGCCACCACATCACGCTCGGGAGTAGCCTCCCCCTTCGCCGCCGACACAGCGACCACAACAGGGACCACCGGAGCCTCCACTGCCACCATAGAGCACTCGAGAGTAACCTCCCCCAACGCAGGCGACAGCTGGTCCTCCTCCGAGAAGCCCACGGCAGAGTCGGCAAGTAACTTTCCAACAAAACCCAGCCTGGGCGATAAAGGAACAGCAACATCTTTGTCAACGCTAGCCAAATCACGTTGGAAAGATAGGCCAGCGCCAGGAAAAAAAGAAAAGGGCCCAGAGCCCATACCGTGCAATCCAACCCCTTCTCAAAATTAGAAAAGTCCAGCCCAATAGGACCCAGGCCTTTGCCATCAACCGAAAGATGATGCTGAGCTTTTGGCTGTTTGGCTTCAAGTTTGAAACCGCATACTAAGCAGTGCACAGATGTCCGTGGATCCACCTTCGCATTATTAAAACTCGCCAGTTCAATGAGATGATCGAGCTCACTTTTCATTTGCATTAAATGCTCCCAGAACATGCCTGCAGGCCCAGCCGTCACAACAAAAACCCCTTGCTCATGATTGCTAGTAGAAGACGTGAGTCTCAACCTCGAGACTGCATGCGACGCCATTGGGACTCCAATAGTCGGCTGTAAAATCTTTTTGCCAGCGCCCACCTGACAGCCACGAGACTCCCTAGCTTCCACCGCCCTATTCTCCGATGCACCACCCTGAACCATCTGAGCAAAGGAAGTTCCCTGCCGAATCTCCGATCCACCAGAGCCCATCCTTCTACGACTAAGCTCTCCTAGGACTAAGATCAGTTATTCACACACTAGGGCAAACAACTTCCACCCACCTCTCATTCTTCCTTCAGGAATAATCACCGCCCCACGTCGACGTCTATCTCCAAACTCTGCAAGAACCATGTAGCTGCCATTCTTATTGGAGCAGCGCTGAGCCAAGAACGCGCGTGTGGCCTCATTAAATTTCTCAGAAAAATCTCTAACCTTATTTGAATTTGCTAGTTTACCAAACAGATTAGCCAACCATACCACCCCGTATCGACCAAAGCGAATCAAGCTCTAGGACTTCCTGCTCCGCTTCGAGAGAGTAACGGTGCCAAACGAAGTAACTGAAAATTGAAGAGACTTAGCTTCAATCGATAAGCTACGCACAAACGCCATCACTCAATCGGAGAAAACTAACTAGAATAACAACTAACAACTGAAACAATTAACAGGGAGAAGAGGGAGGAGAGAGAGAGAACAGAGAAAACATGATTTCCCCAATCGGTGGAGGTGGAGGGAGTGCCGGTGGAGGCGGAGGCGAGTGAGGGAACGGGAATGGTGGTAGCAAGGGTCGAGAATGCGTGTACTTCTGAAAAGGTGTAGATAACATTACTCAAGCACCTTCTTTTCCAGGCACTGCTTGATCGTGCCGAGGAAGTGTTAGCATTTTCCACCGTTCGAAACTCCGTATTCCTTGCAACGAGAGCATTTTCCTCAACATTCTCCACTACGCTGGATTTCAACGGGATCGTAAGATCTCACCTTGTTTCTGAGGTACTATTTGTCACATGCAGATCTCACAATTATGATCAAAGAAGAGAAAAGGCAAGAGTCAGCATTCTTGGCAGAGGAGCTCGCCCATCATTCATAGTTCAGAAGGACCCTTTAGAGATAAGCTAGTTGAGCATATTTAGACGATCCTATGTTTGCAAGCTTGTCAGTGGACCCAGTACTAGACAAATCACAGAATAATTTTGTTTGCAAAAGCTTGAGCTAGGATGAACTTTGCATTGATAAATATATTCCTCTCTTCTTCTTGTTTGAATTTTTTTTTTTCACAAACAATGTCTAGGGCATCAAGTAAAGTTCATGGCATCAACTGAATTCCAAACTAGTGCAATATAACCAGATTATAGAACAGAATCAAATCATCTGATCTAGGTTGGGTTTCATGATTGCTTTGTTTGACATGCCATTTTGTCTTTAGTCAATACCCAAACATAACCTCATCCAAGAGGTGGATGATAATCACAATCAACTTCTACATTTAGAAAAAACTAAGCTCCTTCACCAGATCGAGTGGGTTCCGGAGTTAATAGAGGCAGCCTATCATAAAAGCTTAGCAACTGGGTGAAAAACTCATCTCTACCACAATGCGAAGGACAAGCGCCGCATCCTGCAATAAATGAGCTTAATGGAAATCAGGCTTTTCAGGATAAGTGCAACCCGGCCTTTGGATTATGACATTCGCTGCATAGCAACCAGCTCTAACACACTCTTCAATGGGCTTCTCCTGCACCAGCTGCGACAAAAACCCTCCCACAAATGCATCCCCTGCCACAAAAAGAGTATTTATGTAGACAAGAAGGTCAAGAACAAAACCACAACAGGGTTTGTCGCAAATGAGACCCAAAGCAACGTTGATTATCAAATGGTAGACTAGGTGAATACATTACTGTAGCCACATATGTTTGATTTCAGTAGTCTGCATCTCCTAGGATAATTGATCTTAGTGGCAGAAAGTATCTCACTTTCAGAGTGTTAAACTACTAGCTGAATTTACATGGAATATGGTGGGATGCCTGCTCACGTATATCAGATTCTCATACACCAAATGAAACAAGCCCCAACAAAAAGACTCCAACATGTAAACCTTGAGCAATTACACAGTTGAAATCGTGCCATATACTTTCCTAGTACTCATACTGCAGGTAAATAATTAGACATTACATTTTAAATAAACAGACTTTCCAAATTAACCACGCTACTCCAATGACTGGTTGACTGAAACAGCAACTTCAGCAGCGTAAGCTTCTCACCAAGCAGTGGATTAACCCAGGTACTAGGTGTATAGACACTCAGATTCTGTCCACTTCTTTGTTGAGTCTGGCTCCATGTGTGTGCCCTCACGCTGGGATTCTAAGGCCCATTCTCCAATTGATTCGGGTGTCAAAAGAAAATAGTAGGACTGACTCAAGTTTTTGTATCCCGAACATACTTGGACCACTGATCACTATAATGTCAACAATTACCACCTTAAGAAATACACTATATATGACCATTATATTGTTCCCAAAATGATTACTAAGGTGATGTTTGGCAAGCAAAAATTTTAAGAATTTTGAGTTTGTAGGAGAAAATTTTTGACTTGTTGCAATTTTATGGGGGTTGTAAAAAGTTAGTGAAAAAGTTGAAGAATTTTTTTATTGTAGAATGATTTTTATTGGAGTTTGTTAAAAAGTAAGAAGATAGAAGATTCGATGGATTTTTTTAATGAAAAAGTAATGGAATTTGTTAAAAAGTAAGGAGAGAGAATTTTGATGTATTTTTTTTTTAAAAAAAATATTGAAGTTAGTGTGGAAAGTTGTTGGAGTTTGTGTGAAAATTTTGAGATTTTGATATTTGGTTGTAAAAATTTTGAGTTCTTGAAATTTTTTCTTAAAAGGTTGAATATATATTCCCTAGGCAAACATCACCTCATTCTTGTGGTTTACTCAAAGTGCCACCTTCACAGTTTCACACAAAAGGAAAGAAATGAGGCAGGAAAGTATAATGCTAACTGACATCCTCTATTTTAAACCTTTTATGAAACAAATAAGTCACATCTGTTTGTCAGATTGACCAATCAAGGTCAAAGAAAGCAACAAGGAAGCAAATACCTGCTCCATTGGTATCAACCAGCTTCTCCTTGGGCAGCAGGACCACAGGAAATAATTTAACCTTTCCATCCTCAGCAACTACAACAGGATCTGCACCTTGCGTGATAACAGTAATCCTCTTGTGTGTTCCTGATGCCTTTGGTAACTGGGAAATCTTTATAGCAATCTTCTCAACGTTATCAGTCTGGTTATCAAAAGTACAAGAATAAGGTAACTTGCAGGAGGAGAAGTGAGGTTCTCAACTTTGCAACCAAACAGCAAATGATGATTACCTCCCAGCCATGAACCTTTGAGAAGGTTCTTGCTTCCGTCTCATTACCAAAAACATAGTTCACATAACTGTCAATAAGCAGGTTAGTCTCTCCCATAAAGACATCATGAGGGAGGGAGGGAGGGGGGACAATGCGATACTTACGGCAAAGCTTGCTCAAGCACATCCTTAAAAAATTCAGAGATGAATGGAGCCGAAAGGTTCATCACGAAGACCTGAAAACATCATGAAGGTTACTGGGGAACTGCAAAGTAATTAGTGCCAAAGATGAAAATCTAACTATATTAGTGCTACCTTGTTGTTGGCAGCTGCATGTCTGCCAACAAGTTGGATGGACTCAGGGGACACAGTAAGGAAAAATCCAGCAATGTAGATGTATTTTGCCTTTTCCACTGTTTGAATAGACAATTATAAAGGTGGTCTGAGATGGCAAAACACCACGCAAAGAGGCAAGGATAGGAGAGATATAATAGCAGGGAAGAAGTACCTATTGACCAAATTTGTGGTTGCTTCAAGTGGTCAGTTTTGTAACAATTTGCAGCTGACAAGTTAGCAACAAGTGACCTGTACATATACTCATCTCAAGCGATTTAGTTCAGCCCACTTCTACTGACTACAACAGTATCACAAAACGTAATAGATGAAAAACTGCTACTTTGCATTCTAGCGTACTACAGCAGATTTAAGCATGATGATGGGAGCCATGGGATGGAAACTAGGACACAGGAAATGGGCCAACCATATAGGTAAGAAGACAATGATGTCAAGGAGGACAACCCTGCATACTATCAATTCAATGGCTGACACCCTCCAAAGGGAACTGCAGAGGTATGGAAGCTGAACACAATGTATATACTAGTAACATGATGAATTTGTATCTGGCAGACCACCAAAACATTTGCATGCAGCATAGAAGCATCTGCTTGAACTTCTAAAAATCTTAAGCAACCAATTGCAGTAATAACTCTGGCTATTAATCACATAATATGCTTGCCAATTGGATGCAATTGAACCATAAATCAAAGGATGAAGGGATCCAATCATATTGAAAGCAACAACCCTAACATTATCATCAACAAGAATATTAATTTACAACCAAAATACATTTCAATTTTAGAAGGAAAAAAAAAGATTATGAACGAAGTCCTCGAAGGATCATTATCTACCAAGTCAAGACATCCAACACGCACAATGACTTGAATTGAGCAAACAAACGCTATGGGAGTGCGTGTACTACCAGTAATAATTCCCTAAAAGTCATCATACAATCATGGCCCAAAAACATAACAGTCAAGTGAGGGTGAGCAACAATACCATACCAATGGTAGATCCACTGTAATGAGATATCAGTATCCCAGTAAGCACTAAAAGTCATCGATTCTTTGCACGAATGCTGAATAAACAAGAAAAAATATGTAGATAGCAATTGCTATTCCTCAATTTGAGATTCCCATGGGCCATTCCCCACTACTAGCGTTTAACCCAAAAGGATCAAAACTAAGATGGGACTCTCTGAAACTAAAACTAAAAATTGGTTTATATGGAACCACAAGTTTTTAACAGTTCTAACAAGTGTACATCTTTTTGTGCCTATAAACATCAACATTAACAGTCACATAACACATCTGAAACGCATTGATGTAGACACAGCAAATTTCTCTACTTTGTTTTTTCAGATAGAATTCAAGGTTTAACGTAGATTACAATGCAAAAGTTGTACATTCATTTTTTTCTAAATTGTCCCATAGAGAAGAATTATAGACCAACAGAATACGAATCTGAACACACACACACACATCAGAAAAACCAGCACAGGATCCAGCTTATATGAAGGAAAAAAGAACAGAAAGAAAGAACCATGCATAAGGAGCAAAGAGGATATTGGGATCACCCCACCAGAGTTGATCCTGAAATAGGAATTACTTATAGGCAGGACTTCGAACTGACCTCTCACCACCACTTACACAAACAGCACATGTTCCTGTTGGTGCAGATTCATCCTCATAATAATTTACCTGATTATAGTCTTAATCAATCTCCTTGAAAGAAGTAAGAAGCTTAAAATCCAGCTGGGAGAGGGAGGAATAAGATGAAGAAAAACTCACATTGACACCAGCTAGCTTTGAGTTTTTCTTCATCTCCTCTCCAAACTTGTCCTTTCCTATGGCACCAATGTAACTGGTTGCACCGGGAATTTGAAGCATCCACTGGGAGATACAAAAATGGGGGGAAAAGCTTATGGATTCCATTTTGCCAAAAACTACGTAGAAAATTTAAAAACATTGGATCCTTGAAATATGGAGACAGACCTGAGCGACTCTAATTGAGTTCTGTGTAGCACCTAACGTTACACAATGCATAGAACTGGTTATTCATTACAGAACTGATAACAAAAAACCAAAGCTAGAGATAATAAGGATGGCACCACCAGGAATCGCAATCAAAGAAAATAAGCATATTACCTCCAGCAATATACTCCACATTATACTTGGTTGCCATTTCATCATACCTTCCAAAAGGATTTAGAAAAATAGGTTCAGCATAATGGGGCATTTCAGCCAGTAGCAAAGCCAAAATCAGAACACCATCGTATGGTTGGATTTCTTTGTGAAAGAAATCTAAATAATATTGCATTGAGTACAGGTAACAAAATATCATGCCCTTTAGTAGCCAAATCCATAGTCTATATTTTTATACACAAGTTAGAATGAAAATACGGAGGGTATATGCAGACAGAGCAAATTATAATGAAATGACTCCAAGTAAAACAAAGAAAAAACCAGGAAGCGCAGGCGCACATACTAACAGATATGAATGGACAACACAGATAAGAAAGAAACTGACATTGGCAAATGCTTGTCCTCGGCAAGAATAGCATTGTTCAATTTGATGTCATACCTGTAAACGAAACAAGGAATAAACTACAGTTTCAACACCAAATTAGAACCACAATTGGCTACCCTACACAAGGGCAACTTTGGAAAAACAGAATGTAAAATAAACCTGCCAGGACCGACAAAATGCCAACTGAACGTATTCCATTCAGCTTAAAAAAGAATGAACAGTATTTTACATATATTATTGTAGAAAACGAACTACTATATTATATTGTCTGCTAAGTAAGGATCTCGCCCCTTTTGAAAAAGTCTCTAGATACTAAAAGCAGAAAGGTCAAATGCGTGACTATTTTTTATACCTCTCACCTCTTTTTTTAAGTTGAAGGTCAAGTAAGCATAGTCAAACGCCGATAAATGGAGAATGTACACATAGTTTCATTGGTGAAAAACCATCTAGTCATCATCCCCCGACCGAGAGGGCGTAAAAAATAACAGAAAAGAGTCTGAAAACTACTCAATCACGGTAAAAGGTCACAATATTGTAAAAGACTCGTGAAGTTGCAATTGGACCACTCTTTCAAACACAATTAAAGAAAGTTTTTGAAATTCTTATCATCATAACGAAAAAAGTTTTTTAAGGACTAACAAAAAGCAACATCGTCTTTTTTTTTTTGGGAGAGGGAGGGACTGGGGGGCAGCAACATCACCATTTGGCA